>CM035411.1:67436464-67668964 GCA_020310875.1 Ceratopteris richardii
ACCATTTCAAGGCGCGTAGACATCATCGGATGGTTGCGAATTCTTGAAAAGGTTCCAGCTTCAAAATGTTGAAAAACATCTTCGCACGTTATCGGGGATTACAGAAATAGAATAATGAAGCATTTTGATGCAGTAAATGATATTATGAGTTGCATCTATTGTAACTTGGTTTGTCAGCAATGAGACATGTGTACACAAATTACCTATCTAAGAAGCTAAATTTAAAACTTTCTTCTCTTTGATAGAGCTTAAATTTTTGTTTCCATTGGAGCTATTAATTCTATGAATGTGTCTGTGCACCCGCACATGTGTATGCTTGTGTATGCATGTATGTGTTTATGGGTTTGTGTGTGTGTGTGTGTTTCTACAGAGCGCACAGGTGACATGAGTAGTCACATAAAGGTGGAACAGAAAATTGGTCGCCTAATCCCCACTACGTATATCTCTATGGCTTTTTTACCATTTTCATGCATGCCATTTACTTTTTAACCATAACTATGCGTTTAAACCATTTTCATGTATGTTTTTACTTTTGGGATACCTTTGAATTATTTTCTAGAAATTCTAACATGTCGTCCCCTTTTTGTAAACAATGGGAAAACAGTAAAAATTAAACATATTGAGTGTACCTCATTGAGCTTTAGACGCTTCATTGGACATTATTTTCACTATATTATGTGAATTTTTTGAGAACAAGAGAGTTTTGGTTGTTAATGTACATTTTAAGCATTGGTTTGTCCAATTTTCAGGGTAGGTTGATATTGTGTATCTTTCACCATATTAGGGTTCTTTCATCTCTAAAGGATGTAGCATTTGTTGAATCTGCATTGCCATTTATTCTTGTAAGTTCTTCTTTGATTACATTTGACTTTAAATTGATTTTTATTGAAAAGGGTTACCACATGAGGTTCAATTTGTCTCAAGCTGATACATGATGTTTAATTTCTCTCATGTCGTGATTTGCCTTTATCAGCATTTGTAACAAGGAAGGAGATAAGGAAGAGAGCTCACGCACACACTCTCACTCTCAAGGAGAAGCACACACACAGATTGAGACAAGGAAGAATGATCTTCTTCTCCTTCTTGTATTACATAAAAAGGAATGCACAAGTATGACCTAAAACAAGAATACAACAAGTGCAATATATAAAGACCAGTACGTAAGAAAAAACCTAATGTCCGCGAATGAGTGAGCTGGCAAGGAACAAATGTGCCATCACTCTCCGTAGATAAATCTAATAAAGCTCAATGAAGTATCCCTGACATATACTGGTGTGACCACTATACATGTCAGAGAAACAAAAAACTGATACTTGTCACCCTAGATCATCACATGTTGAGCTTGATAGCTCAACACTCCCCCTCAAGCTCAACGTCATGTCCTCTAATCCAAGCATCTTCTAAAACGTCTTTAGCTTCTTTGCTCCAAGTGCTTTAGTGAAAATATCAGCAAGCTGCTCATCTCTTCTCACATAAACAAGATCAATATCAGCTGCTAATACCTTCTCTCTGATGAATTGATAATGTACCTCGATATGCTTTGTTCTCGCATGAAAAACAGGGTTCCGTGCTAACTGTATACTGCTAAGATTATCACAATAGATAGTGATAGGCTTTTGCACTTCCACACCTAAATCAGAAAGACTTAGCATCTCCAGCCATGATGCCTCACATGTTGCCATCACAACACCTCTATACTCAGCCTTTGTACTCAACAAAGCAACGGTGGGCTGCTTCTTGCTTCTCCATGTAATAGCTGCACCTCCAAGTGAGAATAGAAAGCCACTAGTAGATCTTCAATCTGGAGTACTACCAGCCCAATCTACATCGGTGTATCCATTAACCTACAAATCTACACCAACTTCATAAAACAAGGCATAATCCAAATTAGCACTCACATAGCGTAGAGTGCGCCTCAAAGCATCCAAATGTGGCTTCCTGGGAACTTGCATAAACTGACTTTCAAGTCCAATAGTGTAGCTAAGATCAAGCCTCGTAATTGTGAGATATATCAAGCTTCCCTTAATTTTCCTATACATAGTAGCATTTTCCAATGGTTCACCTGACATAGTATCTAACTTCAAATTTTGATCTAATGGCATAGAAATTGGCTGACAATCAACCATACCATACTTTTGCAAGATATTCAAGGCATATTGCCTTTGTGACATCCATATACTTGTTTCTGTATCAACAAAATCAATGTCCAAGAAATAGAACACACCAAGACCTTTCATGTGAAACTCCTCCATAAGAAGTTGCTTTACCTCTTTAATGCTTTTTTCATTTTCACCATCGACAATCAGATCATGAACATAAATAGCTACAATCGTGATGCCATACTCAGCCTTCCTTGCATATAATGAATGATCTGCATCACACATAGAAAACTCAATGTTAGTTAAGTAATCAGCAATCCTTGCATGCCATGTACATGGAGCTTGCTTCAGCGCATACAAAGCCTTTTGCAACCTGCAAACATATTCTGGATGCTTTGAATCTTCATATCCTTGTGGCTGGTCCATATATACTTCTTCCTGTAACTCACCATGTAGGAAAGCATTCTTCACATCCATCTGATGAAAAGTCTATCCTTTTGCTATAGCGAATGCAACAAGTGTCCTGATATTAGACATTTTAGCTATAGGGCTAAATGTCTCCTCATAATCAATGCCATATGTCTATGCATATCCTTTGGGTACCAATCATGCTTTATACTTGCTTATGCTACCATCAGCAATATGCTTTACCTTGTAAACCCATTTGCTGCTTATGGGTATCTTTCCTTGCGGCAATGGAATGAGCTTCCATATATCATTCTCATAAAGTGCAGCCATCTCCTCATCCATAGCTTTTTCCTAATCTGCATTTCCAATTGCATCTTCAAAGCAAGAAGGTTCAATATCTTGTATTACCTTTGTCATGTAGCCACAATGACAAGCCATGTAACTATGATATGTCAATCATTGCACTGAAGTCTGCATCCTCCTAGATCTTCTTGGTCTTGGGTTATTTCTCTTTGTATCATCTTCATATGCCTTTCTTACTCGTGGAGTATTCATAGATGGAAATACAAGGTTCTCATCAAGACTTCTTTCTTAATTGCTTGAATCTCCATCAATGTCTTCAAAACCTGCACATGTTTTATGACATACAGAAAGCTTTTCTTTACCTTTCTTGGATGTATTTGATGAATTTGTTGGACTGAAATTTCCATGTAATCTTCCACTCCATGGATTTGAGTTGGAACTATTGCTTGGTGATGCATCCGTTCCACTCAAAACCTGAGATTCTGCACTTGAGTTTTCAGTAGTTTCTTTGTCATTTGGTCCAAAACTCAGTCCTTCTTTGGCATCTGCATAGAAGCTTAGCATTTCATCACATAGCACATCTCTGCTCACCTTCACCTGTCATGTGAGTGGGCTATAACATTTATATCCCTTTTTCTCAAGGGATTATCCAACGAAGACACATTTTTCTACTTCTGGATCAAGCTTTGTCCTCAAATCATCTAGAACATGTACATATGCAATACAACCAAAAACTTTCATATGTGATAAATTTTTCTTTTTATCTGTGAACTTCTCTTCATGTGTAAGTTGATGTACAATAGCAGTTGGTGTTCTGTTCATGATGTATAGAGCCATATGCAGAGCTTCTGCCCAATAACAATGACGCATATTCTTTTCAGCCATCAAGGCTCTTTCTATTTTTGCAATATGTTTACTTTTGCATTCAGCAACATCGTTCTGTTGTGGTGTGTACCTGCATGGAAACTGACTTCAAATTCCATGACTTTTAAGAAAATTGTTGAACTCAGTTGACATGTATACACCTCCTCCATAAAATCTTAATGTCTAAATATACTTCCCTATCTGCTTTTCCACCATAGCTTTAAAATTCTGGAAGTGAGGGAATACCTCACTCTTCTCTTTCATGAAATATACCCACACTTTTGGTGTATGGTCATCAATGAAAGTAACATAAAAATTGCAACCGCCCATAGATGTGGTCTTTGCAGGACCCCAAACATCTGTATGTACTATTTCTAGCACATTCCCACTAACATGCTTGTCATGTGGAAACGATGATCTTGATTGTTTACCAAATTGACATGCTGCACATACCTTTTGCATCTCTGCAACCTTGAAATTTGGTAGTCCATGACTCCTTTCACTGAATCAGTTTCAGCCTTTGCAAATTTGCATGTCTAATTTGTGTGTGCCAAATCCCTATATTAGTAATGACTCATGCACCTTTTGCAAATATGGTTGCATTCATTTCAGGAACTTTCACATTTAAGGTGAACATCCTACCCACTTTGTTTCCTTTGGCGATCAATCGTCCAGCATGCTTGTATTCTTCTACATATAACCCATCTACATTGAACCTGAGTTGTAATACATGGTCAACCATTTGTCCAATAGAAACCAGATTCTTTGTTATGTTTGGAACATGCAGCACATTAGCAAAATGTTTTACCTTCCCGGCCTCCATAGATAATGATATCTTTTATGTATGCTTGATAGGATGCAATGTATCATCACCTGTCTCAACATATCCACGAATTGGCATTTTTGTGCAAACTACTTAACCATTCTACATGACTGGTCATGTGATTGAAGCACCTGAATCAACATACCAGACATTATCATTCCAAATACCAGCGAACATCATATTCATCATGTGATGTTGAACCATGAACAACTTCTTAGAATCATCTACACTTGTGGATGCATAGTTGTTTTGTTGCCTTTTGTTATTTTCATTCTTCAACCTGCAATCACGTTCAAAGTGTCTAGCTTTACCACAATTGTAGCATCCTTTACTATCATTGCTTGAATGAGTTCTTTGAAAATTTCTGCGACCTCTTTGGCTCCCCTTGTCTCGAAACTATCCTCTTCCTCCTACATGATTCTGTTGTTGACCTTGGTCTTGGTTACTATTTCCTCTTCCACTTCCGAAACCTCTACCTCTGCCTCTTCCTCTGCCAAAGTAGAATACCTATATATAGATGTTCTGAACTGCTTATATGGAGCTCATAAAGCACAAAGGCACATTTCCACCTTACCATCATCATCTACATTAATACCAATAGATGCCAGTGACTCACATATGCTTTTGATTTTCAGAGTGTAGTCACTTACCGAAATGCTCTTCTTTTCCAATCTATGCAGCTCATTCTTGAGTTGCATTTTTGGTGCCTTTGTATTAGTCTCATACAAAGTGATCAAACTGTTTCAAGCATCTTTCGGAGTCCTGGCATCCTATATGTGCCCAATCATGCTATCTTGTATGCTAACAGATAGCCAATACATTACCTTTCGTGCTCCTTGATTCCATTCCTCATATGCTCTTAACTGGTCTACACTCCGATTCCTCTCTAGTAATAGTGGAGCATTTTCGTTCTCTCCTTTGATGTACTTCCAGTACCCTTTTCCCATCAGGAAATTTATCATTTTCAATCTCCAAGCATGTACATTGTTCTTCTCCAGCTTATCGCTCATAAGCTTACTCATTCCATCTATGTTTGCCATTTCTTGAGCAATTCACAACACCCCAAAACACTACAAGCACCATTTCTGCTTAAACACATCGCACTATGACGTGATAGTTTCATCTCAAAAAAACACACTTTCCGTGTACCAATAGTACACACAATCACTTGAAATTCTCGATCTGGAATATATAAGTGTTGTCAAACACAGTGCAAGTTATAGTTTCTGAAACTGGCCTAGTTTTTCTATCGGCCCCACCTTATGGGCTCGATAACGCAGGTAAAGATGGCTCTGAAACTTTGATCTAACAAACCATTTTTGTAGCAAATAGAGGTTGTTTGTGAATCACATTTTCTCCATGCCTTGCCACGTAGTCTTCACCGCCGCCTTCTCCATGAGCTCTTTACAATCACGCTGGCTCTCATACCTTGTCAGGGAGAAGGGGATAAGGAAGAGAGCTCACACACACACTCTCACTCTCAAGGAGAAGCACACACACAGATTGAGACAAGGAGAAATGATCTACTTCTCCTTCTTCTATTACATAAAAAGGAATGTACAAGAATGACCTAAAACAAGAATACAACAAGTGCAATATATAAAGACCAATACATAAGGAAAAACCTAATGTCCGCGAAAGAGTGACCTGGCAAGGAACAAATGTGCCATCACTCTTGGTTGATAAATCTAATAAAGCTTAATGAAGTATCCCTCACATATACTGGTGTGACCACTATACATGTGAGAGAAACAAAAACTAATACGTGTCACCCTGGATCATCCCATGTTGAGCTTGATATCTCAACAACATTGACATTTGTATGCATACCATGTCTTTATTTACCTTTTCAAAAAATCAAGTTGAATCATGTTAGACATAATACAGATCCACCGTAATTAAGAATATTACAATGTAAGCCTTACAACCTATTGCCCCCTTCATGAGGGATCTACTTTCTTTTAAGTTTTTGTCCTTTAATACAAAGAACATTGCCCGTAAGATAGTGGCTATGTTTTATACTTCATTATTTCTCTTTCCAGAGAATCTAAGGATGTTTCTATAGATATATCATTGATATTATTAATTAATCTTTTGGCATGCATTTCTTTCAAAGTCATCCATAATGTCTTCCCTCTTGTCCCTTTGAGAAAGTTGAGTTAGAGTATCAAGCTCTTCCCTAGAATCGTTTTCTACCAAGAAATTAAATAGCCTTATCTGAGTACCCTATCGATATCATTCCAAACATTAGTGCTATTAGGACACAAGAAAAATAAATAGCCAATTTTCTTATTAAATGTAAAGAATATCTTACACCTTGGAGGGTTTAGGGTATTGGTCTAAATATCATGGTGCAAATTAAGCCACAGGACGACAATTTTCTTCGTGTCAATCGATGAGTATGAAGGAACTTGAATCGAGGACCACCAGTAGATCATTTTTGGTTCAGTTTTAGGTGGAAGTCAACTTTTATTAGAGTCTAGGAAACTCCTCAATCTTTTGTTTTTTGTTTTTCCTATGGTAAAACATTTTTTTTCGGGAACACTAACATATTGTAACACACACATTCTCCACCCCCTAATCAACGATGTGTTCATATAATAAACAAAAATTTTCTCTAATTCAATCTAAGGTCCTCATCAATTTCTTCCTATTTTATTTAGGAATGTTTTATTTCTCTATAGATCTTTCCAATCACAATATCCCTTAGCCAATAGTTTATTAGCCCTTGTGACTTTCCCTTGAGTAATTCGGAAAATATAAGTGATGGAGAAGTTTCCATGACTTTGTTTTAGCCCTTTTTATACATTAAATGTAGTCATCTATGAGCTTTGGTTTCTTTATTGTAGTCTCATCTTCCCATTTGGCTTTCATTTACAATGATTTGCATGGTTTAGACACCTTGATTTTGCATAATATTTGAACTGCTACATACAAAGCTTTACTGATCGGCAAAATCATATCATATGGCTCATCTCCTAGAAAATGTCTAATCTCAAATAGATCATGGAGAACTAACTCAAAGTATGAAATAAGACACAAATAGAACCATTCATGCTCATACTAATTGATGCTAATGATTATAGAGAATAATAGGCCTTAAAGGATTTGTTCCATTAATTGTAATATGAGGCACCTCTAGAAATAAGGTGCTCTAGAAATTTAAACTTTCATATGCTCTGTTAAGAAACTCTCACATTTGGCATGAAAAACATCCAAGCCACATTATGAACATGACCAACCAATAGTTTTGATGTCAGAATCTTTTTCCTCTTTCTCAAAAATAGATTGGAAGTTATTAAGGATCAACAATGCAAGTTCCAATATCTCAAAGAATTCTCGATCAAGAAACCTAGTGAACATATTAATTTCTCAAATCTTTTGCAAAAAATGAGACAAAAAATAGTCAGATTAGTAAAATGTCAATGTAATCTATCACCATTGTGTAAGATGTAAGCATGTGAGGCAGTAATCAAGTCAAATGCTCTCAAATCCACATAGTGCACTTTGAACACGCACATACTATGTGCTAAAGCCTTTCATGAATAATTTGGAAAACCTCATGACGCTCATGATTTAATACCATGATGCTGATACACAAATTCCACATATCCAAACTAAAGAGGGAAACACTCAATATTATTTCAATGTACATAGGCAATTATGTAGAATCTAGCATTGGCATTGTTTGCATAATTGACCCTATAAAGGTTGCCAAGTAGTGGTGGTATTCAATGCCACATATGTAGGAGATGAAATTGTGGTCAATGGGATTTAAGCCACTAACATTAGATTGGAGTGTGTCACTATCGTGGCCATGCCTAAAAATATGCTTTTCGTTTGCATGATAGTAGTGGCGATTGGGTTGTAGGAACCATGCAAATCAAGGTATTATGAATCCTAGTATCGCAAGTCAAAACAATGAACTTCCTTGGAATGCTACTCATAAACAGTACCATGCCATGATGGATAAAATATTCATGGCTTTCTACCTTCGATGGAAAATATGATGAATTTTGTGTCATCAAACATAGGTGGCTTAATTGGATTTGAATACCTATACTCAATGTCTAGGTGGTAAGGGCCGCTTCTTGTAGGTGGTTATAGAGTTAAAAGGGATTCTTTGGAGTCTATTGCAAAGTAAACGTCAATATATAATCCATCATCAATTTCCTTTATCACTTGGATGGTCCTTGTTAAAATGGTAGATTATTCGGAATAATTCCACCTCCAACTTGTTATCGTATTGGATTCAATCTCATATTTTGTGGAACCTTGACCCATAGTGGAGTAATTCTCTTTTGTTTATCTGTGACCATGTTATAGGTTCCAATCTTTTCCTCCACCACCTCTCCATCTTGTTTGGCCATTATGATGTTTAAAAGAGCTAGATCCCTAAGCTCACCAAGTCTTTCCATAATCATCTTGATAGATGAAAGACCCCAATGGATTAGTGTGCATGAAGGTAAGTGAAATTGGAATTCACCTTCAGGCTTGGACATGCAATACTTGCATATTGGGAACACAATTTTTCATATCCATGGAGCTTGATGAGTCCATTACTTTAATGTTTCTTTCTAAATAATCTGATGTGTAATAATTAATGCTTCTATTCGAGCCTAAAGCACTCAGAAGGGTAGTGATGCTACTACATGTCAATTTATTTGTTCCTAGTGATTCTTTCGATGTAAGAACCATACACATGCACTCCCAAGAAAGATGTTAAGAAACCTTTGCAATGTAGCGATTCTTTTTCCTTTCTAAAAGAAAAGAATCAAAATTAAGTTCCATTCTAGAGAAAGTAATGACTAGTAAATCCTTGATGATCTAAAGTGGAAACGAGCAAAAATCAACTCCCTCCTCCATAGAGGTGGTCTATATCTCAAGGCACTTTAATCTTTTAAAGGTGATCTTTCCTCTCTAAAAGAAAAGAATCAAAATTAAGTTCCATTCTAGAGAAAGTAATGACTAGTAAATCCTTGATGATCTAAAGTGGAAACGAGCAAAAATCAACTCCCTCCTCCATAGAGGTGGTCTATATCTCAAGGCACTTTAATCTTTTAAAGGTGATCTAGCTTCAAGTCTCTCTTGGTTGCCCTCTTTCCATTGTGGAAGCTCTCGAGAGGCTCTCTTGACTTATCCCTCTCACTTGAAGTAAACATCAAAATATCATATCTTGAAATCATATATGGATCTCAAAAAATGGATTCTTGACCAAAACATTATGGCAATTTAGGCTCCGTAGGTCAAAACATGCAAACATGACTTTTTGCAACAAAGGATCTTTGGGAAATCCTTTCTTAACTTGTGTACGAAATTTATTTCATTTCTACTATGGTCATAATCCAAGCCTTGATTTGTAAGATCCAAATTTAATTAAAAAATATCCAGATCAAATGGGTGATTACCCTATTGGGTATAGCAATCATTATCAGGAAATAAGTGGTGAACTTGAGTGTCATGTGCACTTATCTATGTTTTCCTAAGTTTAAAGAAGACATGCACATGGTAACTCCTTGATTTTGAGCTCAATTTGTAAAGAAGACCCTAAATTTGCTATGCAAGGTGTTGATATATTTAGGTAGTGATGTGCGTGAACACACTAGGAACTAGATATGAAAAAATCTTGGGTCATTGAGATTTATTCAGGATCTACAACCAATGAATAAAGTAACAATTAGAAATATGGGAACTGGGCCTATCGTATATGAGTATGCAAAAGCCTTTGCAAGAAGATCTATTTACTCAATGGGAGATTTACACTCTCGGTATGATCAATTCCAGCTAGCTCTCAAAAGCCGTGACTTGAAGACTATGAGGACACCACTTGGGCTCATGTGCTTTTGCACTTTACCACAAGGCGCCACGAATTCGGTGGCACATATGATGAATGGTATGCATAAGGTGCTTAGGGATTTTATTCCGCATCTGACCATGCCGTTCATTGACGATGTCCCTATTAAAGGCTGCGAATAAAGATATAAAGACGAGACCCTTGATGAGGATGGATGTAGGAAATTTGTTAAAAATCACATAAACGATTGCAAATCCATTCTCAGTCGGTTGGAAGAGGTTCATTTGACATTGTCTAGATAAAAATCAGTATTTGGAGTGCAAGAGGTATTAATTGTAGCAAGTCTATGTGGTCCTAAAGGAAGAAAGCCATGTCTAAAGAAACTAGATGTTATTCAACATATGAAAGAGGTCTGCTCTTCGATCACTGAGGTGAGGAGATTTCTTGGGGCATGTGTTTTCTACGTTGTGTGGATTCCTCATTTTTCTCATGTTGCAGACCCGCTCTATCAATTGCTTAGAAAAGGGGAAAGATTTCAATGGAAAGACATCCATACTCAAGCTTTGAGAAAATTAAAGACGGCACTTGGAGAAGCACCACTGCTTAGAAAGGCCGACTACAGTGACAATAAACAAATTTATATCACCATAGATACCATTCTGACAGGTATAGGCTAGGCGATTGGCCAAGAGGATGATGAGGGAAAAAGGTATGCGATTCGTTTTGGAGCTAAAGTTGTATATGTTTGCCAGAGAGGTTTCCCTAAAATTAAGCGAGAGCTCTCGAGAATAGTAACTGCACTAAAGAATGATAAAGAATACTTGATTGGGGCAAATGTGGTAGTGGAAACAGACTGCTTACCATTGTTGGGAATGATTGTGAACTGTTCCACTGCAGACATTTCCATGTTAAGATGGATAGCGTACATTAAGTGGCCAAATCCTGAGTTTGTTCATATAGCTGGGAGGAATAATGTGGTAGCTGATATGCTATCACAAGCTATATATGAAAATGAAGATTCGATGATTTCTAATGATGAAGAGATAGGTCTGGACTTTTATGCTTCACATCTACATACTTTTAGCTTAGATGAAGCATGTGCTGGACTGAATAGAAAAGAGCCTAAGCATCAGATTGAAAAGCTTGGGACTCGTATTGAGTCTTCAAGAGAAGCTCAAAGAAGCTTAGGGAGAGGGAAACAAAATAGAAGGACAGAAGAAAAACCTTATGATGTTCAAATAGGAATAACAGACAGATTTAATGAAGACGAATATGAAAATGGCTGGAAGGAAATCGGGAGATATTTAAGTATGAAGTCTCCTGATCCTAGTTGGAGTAAAGAAAAGTTTCCTACCATTTGAATAAAGTCAAGCAATTACTTCCTAAAAGATGGATTACTCTAAAAGCAAAAGATTGGAATAGGTAAGATACCCCAGCGAGTTGTACGTTGCAAGAAGTGAGAGGTAAGATTATGCATGAAATGCATAGCTCACTATGGGCCGGACATAAAGGGACCTACGAAAAGATAAGGGAAAGATATTGGTGGGCTCGGATGTATGTAGATGTTCAAAATTATGTAGCCACTTGTAAACCTTGCCAGATGTACTCCAATGTTAGACACAGAGATGAGTTGCATCCGACATATCCTCTTCATATCCACTATAAGTGGGTTGTCAATTTGGTTACAATGCCATTAGCGGTGCAAAAGATGAGGTATATTTTGCTGGCAAGAGAGGATCTAACAAACCATGTTGAAGGAAGAGCTCTGAGGACGAAACCTACAAGCAATGTATGCAAGTTTCTACTAGAAGATGTGTTTATTAGATTTGGCTATGTTGAGAAAATAGTTACCGACAGAGGTGAGCTTGATGCTCAAGAAGCCAAAGACTTCTTTGAAAAATATGGAATTCGATTATCGCTCACCACTACTTACAATCCTGAAGCCAATGCGAAAATTGAGCGTGGACATCCTCTGATTATTAAAGCTTTGGCTAAGGCTTGTTAGGGAAAGATAAAGAACTAGCCAAATTACCTTCCCTTTGCCCTTTGGGCAGACAAGATGACATGCATTAGGACTACTGGATATATGCCAGCAGAACTAATGTATTGTCAGAAACCTATTTTTCCAAGAGAGTCACATGCTTTAGCGTGGACTTCCTTGCCTTGGGAAGATGAGATGTCAAGAGAAGATCTTCTAGAAGTGCGGATTCTTCAACTAGAGAGAGGGAGAAATCTGGTAGAAGAAGTTGCATTTAAGCTGAGAGCATCTAGAGAGAGAAATACGGTTGCATTTGAGAAGTCTCACAGGTTAAGACCTAAAAAATTAAATGAAGGAGACAAGGTACTTGTCATGATAGCTCATTGGATACGCAATATGAAGCCCGACAAAAAATGGTAAAAAGATGGTTTGGTCCCTATGTGGTATGTAAAGTATTTGGCAATGGAACATACTCGCTTAGAGAATTGGATGGGACTAAGTTAAAGGAGCTAATTGCTGGGAAGAGGGTTAAGCTCTTGAAAAGAAGAGAGAATGAGGATTATGAGACAATGATAAATGAAGACGAAGAAGAGGAAACTCGAGAAGAGGAAAATGAAGATAGCGATAAAGAAAATGATTAAAATGAATTATATCATAAGATAATGTATGTATAAAATATACATATACATATATATATATATATATATATATATATATATATATATATATATATATATATATATATATATATATATATATATATATATATATATATTAAAAACATGTAAATAAATAACAAGAAATGAGTTGGCCTAGTTGTAATAAATAAATAAAGTAACAAATAGAATAAATGTATGTGTTTTACTTATTCATGACCTTCTTTTAATTTTAAATTTTGTTCCTTGCAGGGTACTGATAGAGATTTGTGATCAAGTAGGAAATCTTTTAGGTTGATTGGACTGTTTGACTATCTTAGGTTCTAGAATGGACAGTGAAGATTCCAATGATACATCCATTCCAGAGGGAACCATTCCTTATAGGTTTAGAGAGACATTAAGGAGTGTACCTGAAGGAAGAACCTTAGATAGTTCTTTCATATCGACTTACTTGCTCCCTACGCCCGAAAATGATGAAAGAATTCGTGCTGAGGAGTTTGTTAAAGATCGCATTACTAGTGAGACTTTGATCTCATCATCAAACGAAGGGAGTGTATTCAGGTATCAAGCAGCACGAACATATGCAGAAAATGACACTTCAGTGGATCGTGAACCATACTACATGACACTAGACCCAACAGAACTCTTTGTTTATAGTCGCGACTTAGCGGAATATGCGGAAATTTTACAACAACTTGCTTTGTTCCATAGGGAACGTGAAGGGGGGGAGCCGTCTTAGAGATAAATTAAAAAGCTATGTTAAAACTATGTGTAAATATTGTTTCTTTAAAAAAATCAAGTTAGGTTTTTTTTATGAAGAATAAAACTAGGAAAGATCCTCGGGAATCAGCAAGGAGACAATTACAAATGTATATAAATAAAACCGGTTAATATTTTCCTTTTGAGTGACTATTTGTATATAAATTCTTGTGAAATAATCTTCTGTTTTATGCAGGATGACGAAGTTAGAGATGTTTAAAGAGAGGGTGATTGAAGATGACAAGTGCAAGTGGTTTCTGACTTTATATTGGTGAGATGTTATTGTTTCAATTACCTTTTTTCCCCTTGTATATATGTGTATGAATATATATATGACCATATGAAAAGACTACATGGGTTGGACATATAACACGTAAAGAAATGCATAATTAAGAAAATTAAGTAGAACAAAAATCTCGTACCACTAATAAGATTACATGTGATGTATAAGTACTGGGATTATATGAGTAAGATTAGAAGATGGACTAGAACTTTTGAGAACAAGACCTAGGAAGGTGAAGGGACGACCTAGTCTGAGTATTTGTATATACTAGTGTTTATGAGCACTTGATGAGTGAGACACTTTGACTTCTGCTCTTGATCTCTCGTCTGATCTAACCTTCAGACAAAATATGTCTTGAGAAAATAATTCTTATACCAGCTAGCTATCTATGTGTATGTGTATGTGATGTTGGGCGCTGCGATGAGCTAGTAGGCGGGTGGAACTACCCTGGTCGGGTGATTAGGGCCACGAGCTAAAGCTAGTTGTGTCGTATGGCCTGACCTACATGTTGTTACGTGCTTATACGGGTTGATAGGTAGGTGAAGTCACTCTGACCGGGTGGTCAGAGCCATGAGCTGATGTTGATTTTATATGAGGCTGACATTGTGCATGGTGCGCTATGTCAGGTCGGTAGATGGGTGGGCTAAAACTGGCCGGGTGGTCAGGTCCACGAGTTGCATCCGATTTTGGCATAGGCCGACCTGTGTAGAAAAAGAATAAATAAATAAAAATATAAACAAAAATATGAAGGCTGAGCTAGGACAAAGAATTAAAATAAAGAAAAATAGGATAAAAATAAGAGAAAATTTAGAAAAGTTCTGATGGGGGTTTGGATGATGGGAGATCAATAGGGAAGCCAGATGAGAGTTTCATAAATTAAGTTAGTGAGGACTGGTATATGCAAATGCTTCAGATAGGCTACTAGATCTCACCGGATCGAGTTAACGAGAGAGCTAAGAAGTTTTTTATTTACTCATGTAATTTCTAGTCCACGAAGCTCAAGAAAAGGTCCACGAAGCTCAAGGAATTCGAGAGGGATAGTGTGAAGAGGAGGAGGTTTCTATGTGGAAGCAAAGGGGCAGTAGAGAAGTGCATGCATGTGCGGATGTAACCTGAGGAAGAAGCGCTCTCAGCCAACTCTGCAGTAGGTCCACAATCTTAAGTGCAATGGAGATAGCTGAGACGTGCAATCGGTAATGGAGTTTTCACTAGAAGTGGACCGCACTTTGGATTGATCTGAAACTACATTAGAATCATCATGCAAGAGGCTCTATATCATCACTTTCTGAAGAAAGAAGCAGCCTTGAGGGAACAGAGAAGTAGAAATCATGAGCTGTTGCGACAAGGAGAAGGATGGGGAGGACTACAGCCTTATTGCATTCTCATGAAATAGGGGTAGGAGAGGAGGATCTAGTGTGATGCCCAATTACGACGTACTCAGTTGCAGGTTGTGCTCCCAGTCCAATTAAAGTTGGTTTCTTCCTCTTCTTTGCGATTTTATTCTATAAGTGTATCTATTTCTGTTTAGAGTTGCTTTATGAATGAGTATGTGTCCAGCAGTGGTTCTTTTGCATTGAAAGGAGTCTCATGCTTTGTCTAAATGTTCTGAGAATGATTTATTGTCTTAATATCAAAGATGATTCATAATGTAAATACTCTTTTTTCTATCTTACTACTCCCAAGCGGCTGGCGTGTTAGTTGCTTTTCTCTTTGTTATATTAGGATCCAAGAACGATCTGAGAAGGTTTGCAGGCTATGCAATTAGGAATTGTTTGCCAAATGAAATGTGTACATTACCTTGAGATGTATCACAACTACTGCAATACCTTCGATTGTATTAATTCGGATCACCCTTTATTCAGAAGTGGCCAGCATTGCGGCATTTTACATTATGGATGAAATTTCGCTTCACACATTCTACTAGCTGCTTATGCGCGAGTTAAAGCATTAAAATGCATCATAAGTATCTGTGAAAGATTTAGCGTGTGTGTGACAGTACTCATCCTAGATTTATATGTGGGTTGTCAAATGCGAAAATGGGAGATGTATGGGTACACTTGTCACACAAATTAATTTGGGTTCTATTTGGGAAGGTTTTGAACCAGATCTATAAAGAACATTGATGTTCATTTTATGCAATATATTAGCAGCTTCTTCATGCTTGGCTATGCCATTTAGGTATATCTCTCAGCTCACTGTCAAGAATAATGCGTAATGCAATCGAAGTTGGATGGCAAGTTAGCGACTCAGAAACTGGATCCTTATCCAATATAAATAGTTATCGTGGAGATTCTTATTAGGACTTAAGCATGGTTACTATTACGTGTCGAACAACAAATTGGCCTGTAAACCAAATCATTATTTATTAGAAGAAAAAGAAAAATGTGAAATTTCTTGATGATATTGCATGTGCTGCGTGCAAATGCTTTGTTCTTTTTGTGATTTCATTTGTAATTAGACACAACTACCTTAGCTGCGTGTTGCTTCGGATATATTCTCATTTGTCATATATTTTCAGTTTCCAATGTCCGCTAAAGCTTACGATAAGTTGAGCATGTTTACGTGTGCTAACTTTTGTGCACGAATAATGCATTGGAGAAGCATTCAAACTTAAAAGCGGTTGAAAATCAGTTTGTTTGTGTTATATTTTGTTTGGGTATTACTTCAAGTGCTTGTATAATGCATAATATATAAACATACCCACTTCAATGAATGTAATGGAAAGTTTATCAAACTTACCTAAACCCGTTTGCAGGAAAATTGGGAAACCGCTTGAAGGTTATTCATGCCAATCTTGAGTGTATCTCCCATGTACCCCAAGCTGCATACAAGATGCTCAAAGCTGCTTGAGGCTTTCTTATGGGACAACCAAGTATCTCATAAAACTTTTTGCTCCAACTAGTCGAATGACCCAATGCACTTTTGATGCATCTAAATATATGTATTTCCCTTTGTTTCAAATATGATCATGAGATGTTATGAAGTTTTCACTTGTATTGCTTTCTCTCCTCCCTCCTTTTTATGCACATCTGGGACATACCGTGCACACAAGATGCTCAAAGCTTCTTGAGGCTTTCTTATGGGACAACCAAGTACCTCATAAAACTTTTTGCTCCAACTAATCGAATGACCCAATGCACTTTTGATGCATCTAAATATATGTATTTCCCTTTGTTTCAAATATGATCATGAGATGTTCTGAAGTTTTCACTTGCATTGCTTTCTCTCCTCCCTCCTTTTTATGAACATCTGCAACACGGGGTGTATGATTCTAGTACTCCTACTCAAGGGTAGTTCTCATTAGGGAAGTATACCATGTAACATGATTGTGTGTAGGTACCACTTGACGAGATAAACTGAGAAATAGATAAAGAGTACAAGGATGCTAGAAAAACCAATAAGACCAAGATTGAAAATTGTGTGAGTATGCCAAGAGCAATACTTGATAACAATACAAAGGTGTAATCACTTCAAAAATGATCTTGGACTACTCAAGAGAGAGAACACAAAGAAGGTATACAACGGTGAGTGACTTCTGCACAAATGCTACATACTCCAGCTTACAAGAAAGCTATCCTAGTGTACCCAATCTCACTATTTTGCCGACTGCCTAGCACTGAATCCCTCACCTTGTATATTCTCCACAGAGAGGTCTCTTCCAGCGTGGGCAAAAACCCACCAGTGAGTAGAGAGCAACCAGGAAGTAGCCTAACACACTCACTCTACCATAGTAACACGAAGACCCAAATCAACACAAGCAAGAATCACAAAGAGATGACATTGTGTGTATCTCTCAACTTCATTAATCTCTGTATATCCTCTAGATCCATTGATTTCCTCATATCAACAAGTGCAAACCACTTCTTATATAGATATCTAGGCCAAGAGAGTGGCCTTTACCAAATCCAATCATTTATTGCACCATCATGACTTATTGCATGTGCGTCACTCCCTATTGACAAAAGTGGTGAAAGAGTGGGCTAAATTTGGAGGGGTGGCCCAAATCTAGTACTGATAGCCAACTTACTAAAAAGGCATGTAAGTTTGTAATATAGCCTTGAATGCAGGCCTCTTCTTTTCCATGGATGGTTACTCCCTTTGAACTTCCATTATCTTTAAATTGGATCGCCATCTCCGAATGTTTTGAATTTAATTCTCTTGTAGTGGTTATTGGACGAAATCAATAAGGATGAATCCCGCCTCTGAATTCTTCAAACGAATTTTCAATCGACTGTTGAGAAGGTGAATATGGAATTTGAGATGAAAGTTTGTGCTCATGGTTTCACATGAGCTCTCAATGACATCGTGAATACAAGCTCATTGTATATCAAATTAATACATATCATGTGTATTCCACTTGATCTACGTTTGACACCAAAGAAAGATCCATATTGTCCCCAACAGTAGCATGACGCTTTCGATCAAGACACCGCAAGGAGAGCAATCGGATCCGCCACTTGTTGCTATATGAATGTTGCATTTCCAACATGAATCACAAAGTTAACTCCGTAATCAATGCGATGAGGCTTCGAAGCATTGCTCAAGGGTGAATTCCACTCTTAATGAGGATGAATTTTCTTCGACATCCGCTGGATTGTACTCTGAGCGCATTTGTGCCTGACCTCTAAAGATGCTGCTGCGGTATGTAGGCAAGCCCATACGATCAACAAATGGATGCCTTTATGAAGTCCTTCAGAGAGGAACCATGGTGATGCAGAAAGGAACCAGTAACGAATTCTAATTGGTGGTTATGATGTGACAAACTGTAGGGCGAATCTAATGGATAGATTAAGGCACAGTTTATTGGGCGAATTCTCAGTTCGTTGGCAAATTCTTATTAGGCATTAGAATCGGAATGAATCGGACATTCAGCGAACTCTCCATGGCAGTAGACGAAAAAAAATGTGTGCTGAAGCTATATGATTGGCATAACGTGCTCATGTCCCGACCATGCCCAAGTTTCTGGAGGATATGTGGGAGACTCAATTTCCCCTCCGGGGATCAAATCCCATCACTTGCAGAATATGAGAGGTCAAGTTGAACTCGGTGGCAAAATTTTGGCTGAGGGGACGAATTTATATTTAAATGAATTATGCGGATGAATTGAAGGACGGATCCTACTTTTAGCTTTGCAGAAGGCCAATTTGCTAGTTGATTCTCCAGGAAGAATTCCGGAGACGACTTCATGACGAATTCGTGAGCATGGTTTTTGAGGAAAGCAAAAAACTGAATTGCTAAAAATCAGTATAAGCTGAAACGGTTTCAGCAACAGCTTGAGGTATTGCTGGTTATAGCGTCCACCTTGTCGGGGATCGATTCCCACTGCTTACAAGATTGAATGCCAAGTTAATTTTTGCAAAGGCTAATTCTGGTATTTGGAAACAGATTTTGGCGTGGCAAGGAAGACGAATTTGAATTCGAGGAGTATGTGGAGGGATGAATTCGGGATTGTAATATGAGGTTATTCTACTATGAAGCCCGAGGGACGAATTCTTTTCATGAGGTGATTCTACTATGGAGCCCCAAGGACAAATTCTTCTCATGAGATGATTCTAATATAAATCAAGGACGAATTCTTCTCATATGCCAAAGGCCGAATTCATTTACTTGAGATAGATGCCAAGGGACGAATTCATATACATGAGACAGATGCCAAAGGACGAATTCATATACTTGAGACACTAAGGCGAACTTGAAACTCCCAATTCATATATTTGAGATGCTGAGGTGAGAC
Organism: Ceratopteris richardii; assembly: GCA_020310875.1. Taxonomy (NCBI): domain Eukaryota; kingdom Viridiplantae; phylum Streptophyta; class Polypodiopsida; order Polypodiales; family Pteridaceae; genus Ceratopteris; species Ceratopteris richardii. Next base: position 67,456,166 of record CM035411.1, read on the forward strand.
ACATTCTCATTTGTGGTGTCCGAGACCGGATTCTTTTGAAGTCGAATTTCGTGAGCAAATATGATGGGCGCAGATGAATTCTTGAGTGACAAATCAAGTGAATCTCCTTAACATTTTTAGAAGGAAGAATTTGTTGAGCTCAATTCATGAGCAAATTTGATGCGCGCAGATGAATTCTTGAGTGACGAATCCAGTGAATCTCCTTAATGTTTTTAGAAGGAAGAATTTGGTGAGCTCAATTTGATGTCCTTTAGAAGGATGAATTTGATCCAAACGCCATGAGAAGGATGAATTCCAGGGATAAACTTGGGCAACCTTGTACAGATGAATTTGTGTAGACAAAATCTGAAGGGCTACATTTTACGACTAATTCCAAAGGCCAATTTTGGAAGACTAATTTTGAAGGGCTAATTTTTAAGACTAATTCCAAAGGACAAATTTTGGAGGAATCATTTTGAAGGAGAAATTTGGGGGACTAATTCTAAGGACTAATTTTGAAGAACTAATTTCAGGAACTAATTTGGAAGGACTAATTTTTGGGACTAAGTTTGAGGGACTCATTTCAAGACTAATTTTGAAGCACTAATTTGATGGACTAATTTTGAACGACTAATTTTGAAGGGCTAATTTGAAGGAATTATTCCACAAACTAATTTTGAAGGACTAATTTTGAAGGGCAAGTTTTGAAGGAATAATTTCGTGCACTAATTTTGAAGGACTAATTTTGAAGGGCTAATTTTGAGAGCCTCTTTAAAGGATGAATTGGCACACCTACTACAGAATTCCTTTTTGAAGGGACATTTTCAAGATGGATTATTGGTGGATTACAAGAATTATACTAAGCATCCTAGGAGTAAGATTGGAAGGTGTGGAGCAGGTTTTGTGTAGCACCAGCTCATCTCTGGAACCTACTTCAACACCTCCTCACAGTGGTATTAGAGCAACAACAAATCAACATGGGAGATGGATTTCCTTCATCCATAGACAAATTGGATCAAGGTAACTACTCAGCTTGGTCACTTAGAATGTAAGCTTATCTTCAAGGGGGAAACCTCTATGGTTACATATTTAGAGATGAGATGATGCCAATCCTTAGATGTAAAGGCCAACCAACTCAAAAAGAACAAGAAAGATTAAACACATGGTGTTCAAAGGATGCTCACGCTAGGTCATACATTCTTAAATCAACCTTGGATTTTTTACTTCCACACATAAGGAGTTGCAAGAATTCATAAGAGACTTGATATGCTCTTGAAACATTCTTCACATCAAGCACCAAGGCAAGAAAGAATCAACTATGGATGGAATTCACCACACTCAAGAAGATGCCGAAGCAAATTGTGGCTAATTTTATCACCAAAATGAAGGGCATAGTAGAACAACTTAGAAGCATTCAAGAACTCATTGATGAAAAGCAGAGAGTAAGGCAATTAATCAATGGAATAAAGGCAAATGACAAAATGGAATGCATTCACCATACCCCTGGACCTCTAAATGGACATGTAGATTCCTGATTTCAACACCATCATGGGACAAGTGTTCATAGATGAAGCAAAGCTGATGAAGAATGGAGACAATTGAAAAGGTAATCAGTCCTCTACTCTCTATACAGAGAAGAAAAAGAACAAAGATAACAAATGCAAAGGTAAAAAGTCTAAGGATGAGGGCAATAACTCTCAAAAAAACTTTGCACATAGATCTAGAGGCTCAAGAGGAGGAAGACAAGGCAGGGGGAGCACTCAAAATGTCTCTCCATGTACCATATGTAGCTTAACTAATCACATTATTGAGATTTTTTTTAGGAATCATAGGAATCAAAGAGGTAGAGGTTACACCAAACGAGTCTACAAAAGATCAAGAGGTAGAATCAACAATAACAATTGATATACCAACAAAACATACAACAACAACAATTACCAAGGAGAATACAAAGGAAGGAGAGAATACAACAATTATGCAAATGATCAAGTACAAGAAGAGTCACTTCTTCTGATGAACATGACCATGAAGCAAGGTAAAAGAGATGAACATGTATTCTACATAGAATCAGGGTGCTCAAATCATGTGGTAGGGAATGTAGCTCAAGAGGATCCAAGGAGTAGACATGAAGTCCAAACAAGAGATGACACAAGTGGTCTAGTGGAGAAGATAGGCAATGTGAAGAATTCTGATGGTAATATGAATCTATTGATCAAAGTATTGTATGTGCCAACTATCACCAGAAACCTCATAAGTGTAGCTCAGATTGTTGAAAAAGGATTGAAGGTCAGATTCACAGAGAATAGAGGATTTGTAGAGGATCCGTATCAAGGATTCAAGAGGATTGCAAGAGGAGAAAAGGCACGTAGATTGTTTAGACTTAAACTCCAAATACTAGAAACATTGCATGGTTCAATTATGGTAGATAAACTCTATCAGAGTTGGAAATTTGACACAAGAGGTTAGCTCACATAGGTGAAAGAGCTCTGAATCAAATCAATAGTGATCAAAGTGTACTTGGTCTACCAAATATCTCCAAACAACATCTGATCTACAAATCTAGGAGTAAAGGTCGCATCAAAATCAATGCCTCTTTCTTGAGAATAACCCTTTGCAACAGGCCTAGCCTTATACCTATCAACTATTCCATCAGGCTTAGGCTGAAGCTTGTATACCCACTTAGTGCCAATGTCCTTCTTGCCAGGAGGCAATTCACATAAAGACTAGGTACCATTTTTCATGATAGCATCATATTCTGATTGCATTGCATCCATCTAATGATCAGAACTTTGTGCCTCATCAAACAAAAGTGTCTTAGTCTCATCATAGAGACTTGAGATAGCCATAGCATAGGAATCTGATGCAAAAGAGGCACTATGAGAGCTTGAACGAGTACCGTATGATAGAAGTGCATCTAATTTACTATCATGCAAAGTAAGCACCAACCATTTTGACATACTTTTTTCCTCCTCAATAGCAGCTCTCTCATCAACAAGTGCATCATGTAAATCTACATCTGAAATAGAATGATCTACATCATCACATGAAACGTGTGAAGGCTGAGAAATTGCCTCATTAGGACCAACACTAGATTGTCCACCTATAAAAAGAGGCAACAAAGTATCATACGTGTCTTTGGAGCTAACAAATGTCTCTTTCACTATAACATATGAGGGGCATACCGACGTTGCATATACCGACGGTCATAGCCAGCGTCGGTATAGTCCTCGGAAAATCTCACTAAAAGATACTGTCGGTCAACTGACCGTCGGTATGACCGTTTTAAATGGGTCGTCGGTGTGGCCCCACAACCGCCGGTATAAGCGTCGGTATATGCGTCGGTATAAGTGTCAGTAAAAGCGTCGGTAAATTACTGGCAACTACCGACTCGTATACCGACGACGAGTTTTAAACATACTTACCGCGAACCCGAGAGCAAAACTTCACATTTTTGCACGTGTTTGAGTACTGTTGGTCTACTGTCGAACTTGCACGCGCAAACTTGCATTGTCTTGTGCACACACACACACACGGATCTCTCTCTCTACACACACACATTCTCTCTCGGCTTAGATATCACATCTTGGTAAGTGTTGCACGTACTGTTAGCATTTGTGTTTCTCTATGCTTTAGGGTTTCTAATTTCTCTTTTCGTTGATTTTGCAGAAGTTCTTTCGCATCAATTGTTTGGAATTGGATGAGAGAGGACCTACATTACGCTTTGTCGACAACGATTCAAAGAGGGAACTACCGGTAAGTGATTCTTTTATTCTCTATTGATAGAGAGAGAGAGAAAGAGAGAGAGAGAGAGAGAGAGAGAGAGAGAAAGAGAGAGAGAGAGAGAGAGAGAAAGAAAGAGAGAGAGAAGAGAAAGGAAGATACACATTAATTTACACATGCATACATACACACATACATGTACACACATGCATGCTTACATACACACACCTATACACACATGCATGTTTACATACACACACACATATACACACATGCATGCATACACACACACATAAATTTACACACATGCATACACACATACATACACACACATATATACACGTGCATACATACACATACACACACACATATACACACATACATACATACACGCATATATACACACATGCATGCATACATACACACACATATACACACATGCATGTATACACACATATATACACACATGCATACATACACACATGCATGTATACATACACATGTATACACATGCATACACATACACACACATACACATACATGCATGCATACATACACACACGTACACACACATGCACACACATGCATGCCTACATACACACACATACACATACACACACATGTATACACATGTATACATACACACACACATGTACACATGCATACATACACACATATAATCCTATTTTTATTTTGAAGTTTTATTTTTACATCAAATATATAAAAATATGATTAGGGTTTTAGGGTTAAATCTTTAAGATTAGGGTTTTAGGGTTTTAACACCTACATAACATATATGCACACATACACATGCACATATAATACATATATACATGTGTATATACCTGTATATAGAAATATACATATTTTAGGTCTAGATATTTAAGATTAAGGTTTTAGGGTTTAGTATTTCAGATTTAAGTCTAAGTCTCTCTGATTAGGATTTTAGGATTTTAATACGTAGATAACATATATACACAAACACACATATACATATAATACATACATACATGTAGATACACATGCATACAAAAATATACATATTTTAGATTTAAATCTTTAAGATTAGGGTTTTAGGGTTATAACACCTACATAACATATATGCACACATACACATACACATGTAATACATATATACATGTATATACACATGTATACAAAAATATACATATTTTAGGTCTAGATATTTAAGATTAGGGTTTTAGGGTTTAGTATTTCAGATTTAAGTCTAAGTCTTTCTAATTAGGGTTTTAGGATTTTAATACGTATATAACATATATACACAAGCACACATATACATATAATACATACATACATATCGATACACATGCATACAAAAATATACATATTTTAGATTTATATCTTTAAGATTAGGGTTTTAGGGTTATAACACCTACATAACATATATGCACACATACACATGCACATGTAATACATATATACATGTATATACACATGTATACAAAAATATACATATTTTAGGTCTAGATATTTAAGATAAGGGTTTTAGGGTTTAGTAATTCAGATCTAAAATTTTAAGATTAGGGTTTTAATTAAATATATATAATTAAATATATAAAATGAAATATATAAAAATATACAAATCTGAATATATAAATAAGTATATATATATAAAATAAGATACTTATATACATAAATAAATATAAAGAGAACTAGTGTTTTAAATAATTTAATTAAATATATATAATTAAATATATAAAATTGAATAAATAAAATAGGATTACGTAAGGAAAAAAAATCTGAATATATAAACAAATATATATATAAAATAAGATAATTATATACATAAATAAATATAGAAAGAACTAGTGTTTTAAATAATTTAATTAAATATATATAATTAAATATATAAAATTGAATAAATAAAATAGGATTACGTAAGGAAAAAAAATCTGAATATATAAATAAATATATATAAAAAATAAGATAAATAAATAAATATAAAAAGAACTAGTGTTTTAAATAATTTAATTAAATATATATAATGAAATATATAAAATTAAATATATAAAAATAGATTCACGTACAGAAAAAATCTGAATATATAAATAAATATATATATAAAATAAGATAATTATATACATAAATAAATATAAAAAGAACTAGCGTTTTAAATAGAGTGAATTAAATATTTATAATTAAATATATAGAAATAGGATTAAGTAAGGAAAAAATCTGAATATATAAATAAATATATATATAAGGTAGGATAATTATATAGATAATAAAATATGATAAGAACTAGTCATTTAAATAAATAAATGAAATATATATGATTAAATATATAAAAATAGGTTTAAATATAATCATTTTAAATAGAGTGAATATATATACAATACACAAACACACATACTTATATACCTATCTATATTCACATATATATACATATACACATATATATACACATGCATACATATATATACATGTTTTAGTTCTAGGTCATTTGGATTAGGGTTTTAGGGTTTTAACACCTACATAACATATATACACACATACACATACACATATAATACATATATACATGTATATATACATGTGTATAGAAATATACATAATTTAGGTATAGATCTTTAAAATTAGGGTTTTAGGGTTTAGGCATACATATAACTTAATTAAGAGGATCAATCAAGAAAAAATCCGAATATATAGATAAAATATGATAGCTATATAGATTAGGGTTTTAAAATTAGGGTTTTAAGTTTTTTTAGGTATTTAAGTATTTAGGTTTATTATTTCAAATTTAAGTCTTTAAGAGTTAGATTTTTAGGTTTAATAAAAAAACAAATGTTCTAAAATGTCCATATTGTAGCAGATGGCTTCTTTGGATCCTGAAGAGAGAATGGCATGTCCTTGCACACAGTGCAAGTATCAAATTTATCGGAAACGATGGATTTGTACTGCACATGTTAGAGACTATGGATCCTTTGATAGGAGTCGACTGGAAAACCTACGATATCATTCGCATGGTCCCCCAGGTGAGCAGATGGACCCAAACGACATTGCACTGGTAACCTCTCGTGGACAAAAGAGAGCAAAAAAGGACTTAGACGTACAAGCAAGCACTAATAATATTACACAGAATGAACATATGGAAGAGATGCTTGAAGCATTTTATGAGATGGAGGAAGATCATGATGGTGAAGAAGGTGTCGAGAGTTTCATGGACACAACAGAAATCCCACGATCAGAAGTTGATGAAGAATATGAAAACATGCGAAGATTAGCTCGTTTACCACTTTACAATGGAGCAAAGATATCTGTACTACGTGCTTCACTCGCGATGCTCAATCTGCAATCCATTTATGGATGCTCAGATAGTAGTGTCACTGAATTGTTCAGGTAAGTGGAGAACAAACTGGCTTTCATTGTTGTATCATAATAACTTCATTTACTAATATCATTTTAATTGCTTATTGCAGGCTTCTTAAAGATCAATTTTTGCCAGAGGGCAATGACATGCCTCCTACACGTGGAGATGCGAAAAAACTTTTACAATCCATTGGAATGGATTATACTAAAATTCATGCTTGTCCGAATGATTGCATTCTCTTTCGGAATGAGTATGAGCATCTCCACGTATGTCCAAAGTGTGGAGCAAATAGATTTAGAGAAGACGTTATAGGTGAAGCAATCCTCGCAAAGGTTCTTCTCCACTTTTCTATCATTCACGAATTAAGAACATGTTTAGATGCAAATCTATAGCTGAGTTAATGTCATGGCATACAAAGAGCAGGTCTACAGATAATGTAATGCGAGTGCCAGCTCACTCTGATGCTTGGAAGCACATAGATAGTAAGTGGCCAGAGTTTGCTAGTGAGCCTCGGTCCATACGTCTAGGCCTAGCTATGGATGGAGTGAATCCATTTGGATTACGTAGTTCTTCATGGAGCACATGGCCTGTATGTTTGGTCAGTTATAATATCCCACCATGGTTGGCCACAAAGAGAGGTCATTTATTATTAGCTCTTATTGTACCAGGTAAGTATAAGGTAAAAAACATGGATGTATATCTTGCACCACTTGTGGAAGAACTGCGCATTTTATGGGATGGGATTACTATGCGTGACATGTCTCAACTTATAAGAAGACGAGACGTGCGAGTGCAAGGCATACTTATGTGGACAATGCATGATTGGCCTGGTTATGGTGAATGTTCAGGTTTATCGATTTCGGGTTACCATGCTTGTCCTTTATGCGGACCACGGCTCGAAGCACGCTATTCCAAAGCACTACGTAAAACTGTCTATGAAGGACATCATAGATATTTGCCTGATGGGCATGTTTTACGTGAAGGACAAATTCAAAAGACCTCGAGTGGCTATTTGTTTTACAAGTCGCTCCACGTAGTAGACAAATTTTTGAAAACATAGATGTAGAAGAAAGTCCATCTCTAGTGGACTCAGAGATTCATTCGATAGCTGAGGACGAAGAGATCATTGTTCGAGAAGAAGAGGTCATTGAAGAAGAGGTCATTGTTCGCAAAGATGAAGCAATAGAGGATGATCAGGAGGAAACCAGCATAGCAAGCGATTTAGAAGCCATCAATATAGAGATAGATATTCTCGGTGCATCGGATCTTCAAGAGGATGCTAGAATAGAGGACTTTTAAATAAAACACTTGTACATACTAATTTTTGGTTTTTTTTTGTTTATTCCCTATATTATTTTTCTTATCCCATGCTAATTATTTTAGTTCTTTTATTACAGAGCACGATGGGAGACAGTCCTCCAGTCCTCCACATTCCATGATAGAGGAGCAGTTTTTGTAGTTCATCTCTCAGGTCCCTCCTGCATATATGGCTGTTGCATCACAGTATTGGATCACTCGTGGTAGCACTCCTCCCGGCCTCACTCGTGGCGGCCTTACTCCTGCCGGCCTCACTCCCACTGGCCTCACTCCCACCAGTGTCACTCCCGCCAGTGTCACTCCTGCCGGTGTCACTCCTGCGGGTGATGCTACTCCCGTAGGAGGTATGTCTTCTAGCTTTGTGACTCCACCACGACCATCTTTGCAGCCATCTCCTACTGGGTCTACTAGTAGACGTGTGCGTTTGACACCTCAGCGGGATACAGGGTCTGGCCCCTCACGTAGATCGAGGTCACGCTCTGGAGCAGGAGGTTCTAGGAGTGGATCTACAGGTAGGTCTGGAGGCGGAGGAGGCGGTTGTTGTGGAGGCAATGCGACGGATGTTGTGTCGCCCGCTTCTACTCCTAGGACGAGTACCTCAGATGTAGGTACACCATGCAATACACCACGCAGTACACCACGTATACCTTGGGGTGCTCATGACCATGATGACTCCAAGGTGTATAATATCCGAGTTGGAGCTCCGGTGATGGATGCGGCTGGCAAAGCAATGCGTGCATGCATACGATAGCTTTGCTCCATCCAGTTTGGACACTCCATCATGCTGAAATGGAGTGAACAGGATAAAGATCGGAAGAATTATATCACACAGACAATTTACCAGGAGTTCTGACCAGCCGATGGACAGTCGATTGTCAGTTCAGAGTGGATTCTGCACACCGCATGTGAGGTCATGTCGCATCGACGATCCGAGGCTCGTGATGCATTCAGAGAAGGCTTAGCAAAGCCTGTATGGTTAGATGCTGAGGAGTGGGACATGATTCGTGACGAGCAGCAGCAGACTCCTGATCGACATCACCAGCAGCGAAATGCTGCAGCCACACGTCTAGACACGATTGGACCGTCACATTTGGGCAACGGCGGATATGACACGATGCATCATGAGTTTGTAAGTACCATTTCATTTATTGAATTTATTTGTGTTAAATTTCTCATATACGTTTCTCTAATCTTTTTATATTTGTTTCAGGAGCTGGCAATGGGTCGTCCTCCAACACGAACGGAGGAGTCTTACGGATATAGTCATGGGTTGACTGCACTATTGCAGGACTTGGAGGGACGCGGTGCGGTAGTTTCATGGGAGCGTTTGCGATGAGGTAATTAATTTATAAACTTGGTTTTTACTTGTTGTTTGTAATTTTCATGTGAATTTATCTCATTCCATTAATGTTCTTTGTTGCAGGACTGTTGATATGGAACCTTCTTTGCATGTGTATGGCAGTGGAAGACCAATATTTTGTATTTGATTTCCATATGGCAATACATTGCTTTGCCACATTTTGTAAAAGCGTCATATATGACAGTGGTTTGCCACACTCTTGTACATGCTTCATTATTGAAATATATAACTTCTTTTGTACATGGTTCATTGTTCATTCTGATTATCTCTTTTGTGTCCAATAATACTCTGTTTCATGAAATCATATTTCGGTTGTCATTAGAGTACACATCACATGTACTCGGTTTTTTTTGGGCAGAGTGTATTGTCTTTTGTTAAGCAACATCATGGTAATGTTGTTGTAGCAAGAGACAAAACATTCTGCCCAAAAAAATTTTGCAGGTATGGTCGTCGGTATGCACGACGAAACTCCCAGTAGTGTCATCGGAATAACCGTCGGTACACCCAGCAAGCATCGGTATAGACGATGGTACTTCTAGCAGAAGCGTCGGTATGAGCATCGGTATTTCCGATGCATATACCGATGCCTATACCGATGCCTATACCGACGCATATACCGACACCTATACCGAGGCTTTGGTACCGACGCGCACACCGACTTTTACACCAGCGTCGCGGCAAATAAAGCCGCGTTCATTTTCCTCGATAAATACCTCCGTATACCATCGATCTATTGTAGTGTTTCATACAGGAAAGTAAAAGTTGAATAGCATTTTCCACAAAAAACAACATCACGGCTAACCAAAATACATTTAGTCTCACAATGATACAGACGATAGCCTTTGCTTTTAAAACTATACCCAACAAAAATACATTTTAGTGCTTTATCATCTGATTTCCTACAGTGTTGTTCAGGCAATAATGCATATGCCAGACAACCAAATGCATATGCCATATGCCAATAACACATAGATGAGAAACAGATGGCTTGTGACCATGCCAAACCTCATATGGAGTGATAGATTGTAGTGCTTTAGTGGGGCACTTGTTAAGTACATATGTTGCACACATGACAGCCTCAAGCCAGAAACTATGTGGTAAAGCTTCACCCTTGACCATACACCTTGCCATCTCCATGAGTGACCTATTATTTCATTTAGCAACTCCATTCTGATGAGGTGTATACGGTATTCTACACTAATGTTTTATCCCACATTCAGCCAAAAATGCATTAAATTCAAAAGACATATATTCCCCCCTAGATCAGAATAGAGGGTGCCCATTTTCAATGCTGACAAATTTTCACCCAAAACCAAAATGTTTTTGAAGCACATGAACACTTTGGACTTTGCTTTCAATGGATATACCCATGCATGCCTAGACAAAACATCAAGGAAAGTCATTAACTGGAGATAGTTCGCAAAAGCGGGTGACTACATAGGAGCATAGACATGATTGTGAACAAGCTGCAATTTCCGAATAGCTACAACTGAACCATCTTTTCGAAAAAAGGAACACAAAATTTTGCTCAAAATACAACCTTCAAAGACATGTTTTCTGAGTGCCTCAAGTTTGGGCAAAGAGGACACCATTTCAGATTTCTGTAGGCATAGCAAAATAGCAAAGTTGAGATGAACAAAGCGTGCATGCCAAAGCCTTGTATCTAACATAGCTTGAGAATCATGTATTACACATGTTGAATCATTCACAGACTTTTCATAGTCTATGAGCTTATATACTAGCCTACAACATAAAATGCGTGAAGCAATAATCATGTCACCGTTCGTCATATCATGAACTATACATCTGTCATCACCAAATTTCACAACCAAGCCAATCTTGGCTAATGTAGTACCTAACAATAGATTTTTCTTGATCCTTGGCACAAATAAAGCATCCGACAAAGTGAAAGAACTACCACCCACTACAAGGAATACAGGCGTATAGCAACGGTTAAGGTGACAGAATTTCGTTGCTATAAAATTGCAACATGTGTCGTAATTAGTGTCGCACGTGGACCGTCGATTAAATGATGGAGTAAACGATGATTTTTGTGACTTGTGGCACGACGGGGCTACGACGCTCCCATATAGCATCGCTAACACGATGTTGTTAAATAGCATCACATAAGCGACGCTTTCCTGCAGCGCATAGGCGATGATCTTAGGCGTCGCATAAGCGACACTAAAAAGATGTCGCTTATGCGACGACGGGCAGCATCGCTTACACGACGGCCTGTTGACGGACAAAAATTAAAATGTTGGAGGCTCTTTGATTGGCATTTTCACGCATCCAATCGAAGAGCTCTCCAACATTCGCAATTGCACTGCGCTTACGAGTTGAAGCAAGTATATGCAGAATTGTTGTTTTGCTTAAGCTCTCTCTTATTGTCTCCCTCTATCTCTGTTTCTCTTTTTCTACATCTTTCTCTCTTTGAACTCTCTGTCTCTCTCTCTCTCTCTCTCTCTTCTTTCTCTCTTTATTGCACATTATTCAAGAAGCTAACCAAGCAAAAAGTATGGTTAACTATTGTAAGTACAACTTCTATTCTTTGAATATCATTTGAATTGTGTTATTTTCATTACATAGCATACTCACACTTATTGATATGCAATTATACACTTATACATGATGAAGATGCACTTTCACACATATACACATGCACATACACACACATATATACACACAGATACATGTGCACATACACTTAGACATACACACATATACACATGCATATGCCAAAACATTCCTACAACCACATAAAAAGACTTACATGCATGCATTATTGCATATATATATATATATATATATATATATATATATATATATATATATATATATATATATATATATATATATATATATATATATATATATATATATATATATATATATATATATATATACATACACACATTCACATATATGCAAATACATGTATATGGACATCCACATGCATGCACATTCACATGCATGCACATGGATGCAAATGGAAATGCATCCACATACACATGCATGTTTCATACATATACATATGCATATACATATACACATATACATATACATATACATATACATATACACACATATACATATACATTCATATACATATACACACACATACACAAGAACATGCACATACTCATACACACATATACACTTATACATGCACATGCACATACATACATATACACACACATACACATGCACATACATACATATACACACACATACATATACACTTAGAGACACACATATGAATGAATTATATAATTAAAGTATTCAAACACATATACACATGCACACACACATGCACATACCTACATATACAAATATACATGCACATACACACATATACACATAGAGTTATACATATACATGCATATACATATACACACACATACACATGCACATACTCATACACACATATACACTTATACATGCACATGCACATACATACATATACACACACATACACATGCACATACATACATATACACACACATACATATACACTTAGGTACACACATATGAATGAATTATATAATTAAAGTATTAAAACACATATACACATGCACACACACATGCACATACCTACATATACACATATACATGCACATACACACATATACACATAGAGTTATACATATACATGCATACATACATGTACACACACATACACATGCACATACATACATATACACACACATACATATACACTTAGGTACACACATATGAATGAATTATATAATTAAAGAATTAAAACACATATACACATGCACATACCTACATATACACATATACATGCACATACACACATATACACATAAGTTTATACATATACATGCATATACATATACGCACACATACACAAGAACATGCACATACTCATACACACATATACACTTATACATGCACATGCACATACATACATATACACACACATACACATGCACATACATACATATACACACACATACATATACACTTAGGTACACACATATGAATGAATTGTATAATTAAAGTATTAAAACACATATACACATGCACACACACATGCACATACCTGCATATACACATATACATGCACATACACACATATACACATAGAGTTATACAGATACATGCATATACATATACACACACATACACATGCACATGCACATACTCATACACACATATACACTTATAGATGCACATGCACATACATACATTTACACACACATACACATGCACATACATACATATACACACACATACATATACACTTAGGTACACATATATGAATGTAAATATATTTAAATTATTAAAACACATATACACATGCACACACACATGCACATACCTACATATACACATATACATGCACATGTTGTTCATCAATTACAAGCAGAGGTTTCTAGAAATCCTCTACCTCCTAGTTTAGAGAATGAAACGGCTGGAGATTATCCATTGCCAGCTCGTGATCGTTCTTTAGTACAAACATATGATAGAAGAAGATATGGAGGATGGAATAGAGGACCACTTCCTTTAGATGGAGAGGTTTTCAACTTTTGGGGTAATCCCTATATGATTGCTCCATCCATTATTACTAATGCTGGTCGTGGTCTCCTTATTGTAGAGGATTTATATGTGCCTCCAAACTCTGAAGTCACTCTTATGTCATTTTGTGGTCCTATATATGGATTGGGAGATTGGCATCGACTTTCACATTATGTTCAAAGCATTAGTACTTATGGAATATGCTTGAACACAGTATCCCTTACTAGTAGAAGGATTTTACATGCAGATAATGAAAGATTATATATTGATGGAAGACCTTATACACATGCAAATATAGCACGTTTAATAAATAGTAGTCGAGGGTTACATAATAGTTCAAGGCCTAATTGCACATTTGAGGAGCGTGAAAATAGTCATGACTCACCATACATGAGTAGAGATGTATCAACATACATAGTTGTCAATGCTATTACTACATTACATGCTGGTGATGAACTATTAGTGAATTATGGATGGTGTAGACCTCCACGAGCACCTTTTAGCTAGAGAGAATAAAAATTTTCTATTCATATTTAATAAGTTATATACTTAATTTTATATTTAAAGTTTACTTTTTATTCATTTATGGAATACTAATGAATTTTATTTATATGTGTAGATTCCAACGTATGATGTTGATGATATTCCTCCACAGCATTCACAATTACCAGTAAGACCTCATTTATTAGAATCTTCCATGAGGAGGCTACGCAAAACTAATCCTCTGCAATATGCAAAGTTGAAAGATCTATATTCAAAAGATGATAAAGTACAAGATTTGTGTGACAATGATGAAGATGATGGCATGGCACATTTTATGGAGGATTGGTATCAAAATGACAGTGAGAGCATTGATATTTCTAAAAATGAGAAATATCTTTGAGAGGAATGTCTAAAGCATGTATATGAAGGAAGTTGTTTGACATGACTAAGTGCGAGTTTACTTATTCTCAACCTTCAAAATTGTTTTGGATGAAGTAATGTATCTGTTTTGACACTATTAAGGTATAATTTTCAATTTTCTATCTATTTATATCTATATGCATAAATATATGTATATATAAATACATGCACGTTTTTATTCTTACTTAAGATAAGGTAAGAATAAGAACTTGAATTGAATGGACACTTTTTGTCCGTGCATCCTTTAAAACTATTAATCCATCTTTCAAAATATTCGTGAAAAAATTGATTGTTTGGATGGCAGGATACGATTGTTTGTTTTGGAGGATATGAAGTATGTACCTTCATTGAATGATTTGTCAATTCACACATATTTTCAGTTTGAAAGTGTGAGAAGTGGATTTATAATTGCTATTCAAAGAATTTGGCATTGTTTATAGGCCATACAATGGTGACCTGGATGAATCGCATGCACAGAGGTTACTCAAGATAGAGAAATCTGATTATAATGGAGTAGTGCCACCAGGATTCCTAGGGTATGCAGTAAAGCTCTTGCATGTCAATGATGAGCATCTGAACTTTAGGATACAAAGTGGAAATCATGGTGGCTTGAGAGGATCACTTTTATACAGCTTGTTCAAAGAACTTCAGGTTGTATAAAAGTGATCCTCTCAAGCCACCATGATTTCCACTTTGTATCCTAAAGTTCAGATGCTCATCATTGACATGCAAGAGGTTTACTGCATACCCCAAAAATCCTGTTGGTACTAGTCCCTTATAATCAGGTTGCTCTATCTTGAGTAACCTCTGTGCATGGGATTCATCCAGGTCACCATCATATGGCCTATAAACAGTGCCAAATTCTTTGAATAGCAATTATAAACCCGCTTCTCACACTTTCAAACTGAACATATGATAGAATCGACAAATCATTCAATGAAGGTACACACTTCATATCCTCCAAAACAAACAATCATATCCAGCCATCCAAAACAACCAAATTTTGCGCGAATATTTTGAAAGATGCACATAAGCATACACATATACACATATATGTATATTTATTTATTTACTTTTTTTAATATATCTTTTTTTGATAAACTTACATGTTATTATCTGAAAATGTTTTACCAAGTCAGAATATTCTTCCTACCTCACATGATGAAATGAAGAAGATAATCAACAATCTTGCTATAGATTATCATTGTATACATGCATGTCCTAACGATTGTATTTTATAAAGAGGTGAATATGCAGACTCTTTGACATGTCCCAAATGTGTCAATCTCCTCGATATAAGGGCAAGGAAGGTAAAATCCCAAAAAAGGTATTGAGACATTTTCCATTGGCTCCACGGATTAGACATATGTTTCAAACCCCCGAATTATCAAAGCTTTTGACTTGGGGACATGATCACAAAAGTACTGATGGAATCATCAGAATTCCTCATGATAGTGTTGCTTTTCAGCATATTGATTCTACATGGCCTAAATTTGCACAAAATCCACAAAATCTAAAGTTAGGAGTTGCATTAGATGGGGTTACTCCATTCTCCATGAAATCCACTAAATGGTCAACATGGCCAGTGGTAGTCATAAACTACAATCTTCTGCCATATCTTAGCATTAAAAAGGAACATTTAATGCTTTCACTTTTAATCCCAAGCAAAAGACAAGTTAAAGATATGAATATATATATTGCTCCTCTCATTGACGATCTTCAAGAGTTATGGAGAGGTATTAATGTCATTGATGTATCAAAAAGCATCAATGAAAGACATATTACGATTCGTGGTATTGTGGCTTGGACTATTCACGATTTTCCTAGATATGGTGTTTGTTCAGGTATCGATGTAATTTTTTTATTCAATATGCATGTAAATAAATATGATTTAATCTAATTATATTTTTATCATTTTCCATGATGCAAGAATATCTACTAAAGGTTATAAAGCTTGTCCATATTGTGGTGATTGGTTGAGACCAATCTATAGTAAGAATCTCAACAAAAATATTTATCTTCGACATCGACGATTCTTGCCTGATGATCCTCCATTAAGATCTAAAAGAGAAGTGATACATTTTAATGGAAAGCTTGAAACAGGTTAGTGTCCAAAACCTATGATGCTTATGGATTGGTATAAAAAATGGACAGATGGACCTTTGATAGATCGAGAAGCAAAAATCTTCAGTGATGATTCAGATAATGAGTATGTGAACAGAGGTAAAGGAAAATTGGCACTCGCAGAGAACATATCAATATGGTATTCTTTGGAGTATTGGAAAGAGTTAAAAGTATCTGATCTTCTTGATCCTATGCATATATTCAAAAATATTGGTTATTCACTATGGCAGCATCTTCTTGGACTAAAGATACCACAGCATCAAGGAATGATTTGAAAGATCAAAAATCCAAACCAATATTATGGCTAGTTTTTGATAGAGATCAACAAGAAACGACTTATGCACCTGCTCCTTGGGTACTTACAACAAAAGAGATACAGACTATCAACAATAGAATTCAATCGATTAAGACTCCTACAGGATGTGGAGCATGGTTTCAAAACATGTTTACTATCGATGATAAGAGCTTATCTCAATTAAAGACCCATGACTAGCACAACTTTTTGAAACATATTTTACCTTTGGTTATCGATGGATGTACAACCAAAGGAGTACGAGATCACTTATAAGGTAATTATGATACTTTTATATTTAATATGTATGAATATTGGATATCTTTTATTTTTTAATTAACTTCTTTATAATTGTTTTTATGATATGTATAGGTGGATTACATCCAAAGAGATTGACAAAAACTCGATCCCACAAAAAAAACGTGAATGCAAAGAGCTACTATGTTTGATGGAGAAAGAACTTCCTACTTCATTTTTTGATATTCAGCTTCATTTATTAGTCCATCTTGTAGATGAGATAGAGATTGCAAGTGTTGTCAACACTCGATGGATGTTTTGGGTTGAGCGATTTATGGGAATACTAAAAGGTTATGTGCGACAAAGAGCAAAACCAGAAGGATCCATGGCAAAGGTTTGGATGCTTGAAGAGTGCATGTATTACATTAGTGAATACCTTGAAAGAGTTCATGAAGAAGCTCCACGTGCATGGACCAATGAGTCTTCTTCAAAAATAACAGATAAGGTATTATCAGGTAAGGGGGTTCCATTCTTATGTATATTTCAAGAAAAAAAATGATGTTTCTACTTTTGTAGCACATAATAGCGAATGCATGCAAGCATTCCTTAGCAAGTACGAGGAACTTCAAAATCTCCGAAGTAAAAGGCGAAAAAACCAAAGGATTTAGACATAATCTCAATAATAATGAGATTATAGATATACCTTCTTTCATGGATTGGCTATACAGTCGTTTGCAACACGCCAACGCAAATAATGAAGAAATCTCATATGAGCAAAGCGAGTTAATGATAGGTTGTGAATGAAAGGTAATTTTATTAAAATATTATTTTATTTTTTTCATATATGTATGTTAGTTTCTATTTACTAATTGAATTTATTTTGCAGGCTCGAATGTTCACTAATATGCGGGCTTTTGGACAGCATATTAGAATCAAAGCTTTGTGTGTGTATATATGCATGTGTATATGTATATATCCATGTAAATATGATTATATGAATCTATGTGTGTGTACATATGATTATGCATGTGTATGTGTATATGAGTATGTGTACGTGTATGTGAGTATGTGTATGTTTCTATGCGTATTCATTATATGTGTGTAACTGCATGCATGTGTATGTGTGTGTAAAAATGTGCATGTATGTGTGTATGTATAAATGTGCATGTATATGTATATGTGTGTAAATGTGCATGTATGATGTATATGTGTGTGTATGCATGTATTTATACCTCTAGTCTCACTCTTTTCTCTCTCTCTCTCATATACATACATACATGCATAAACACACATACTCATATCCACATATATATACATAAAAGAAGTGCATACCGTGCATTATCGCGACGATGAGCCATAAGTGTCCCCATCTCTTTTAGACACCACTTAAGCGACCATCCTGTCCCAAACTCTGTCTCATGTGAACTAAGTACGTATTTTTTATCCCTCTCATCATGCTCACTACAAAAATAAAAACATAATGTAAATAAAACATAAGATATTTATTTCAATTTATATGTAAAATTTTTACTTACTTCCACGGTAAGTGGACAAAGTGCAGGTAAGAGTCGCATAGTGCCCGCATTCTTCTCTTGAACTCCAATCCATTCCCTATGTACACAATGTTCCCCTCTGGCTCTATGTCGCACTCTAGTCCTAAGGTGCCTATGCATGTCCTCATAGGCAACTCTACTCTGCTATCACGATTTGGAGGTGGTATAGGTGTCTTGAAAATGGATAGATAAAAATAAATAAAAATATGTGTTATAATATCATTAAAAAAGTTTATGAAAAAAAAACATACCTATGAGCACATAGCTCTCTTCCTGCATGTGGAGCCGCAGAAGAGCCCTCGTCTGATCGCTAGGTAAGCGTCTGGATCATATAGTCCAGCTCCTCATCGGACATCTCTGAGTAATCACGCATTATGGCCCCTAGAGTATCAGACGGAACTCTTGCTCTCATAAGACTTTTTATGAGAGTGAGTTTCGCCTTTCTCTCTCTACTGGGATCCATAATACTTAACATATAAAACAAAATGGTTAGAAATCAATATATATACGTGTACATATGTAAGTGTGTATGCATTAAGTATGTGTATGTATGCATGTGTGTGTATGTATGTGCGTGTATGTGTGTGTATGTCTGTATGCATGTGTATGTGTGTGTATGCATCATTATGTGTGTATGTGTCTATGCGTGTATGTGTGTGTATATGTGTGTGTGTATAGTTGTGTATATGTGTGTGTGTATGTATGCATGTATGCATGTATGTATGTATGTATGTATGTATGTATGCATATGCATATGCATTATGTATGTATATATATGCATGTATGTGTATGTGTGAGTATGTCTCTCTATGTGTGTGTATGCATATATGTGTGTATGTATGCATATATGTGTGTATGTGTGTATGTGTGTGTGTATGTGTGTGTGTATGTGTGTGTGTATATGTGCTTGTATGTGTGTATGCATCATTATGTTTGTAAGTGTCTATGTGTGTTTGTGTGTGTGTATATGTGTGTGTGTGTGTCTATGTGTATGTGTGTGTGTCTATGAGTGTGTATGTGTTTAGGTGTATGTATGTATCTATGTGTGTGTATGTGTCTATGTCTGTATATGTATGCATGTATGTATGCATATGTGTGTGTATGCATGTGTATGTGTGTGTATGAATCATTATGTGTGTATGTGTCTATGTGTGTATGTGTGTGTGTCTATGTGTATGTGTATGTGTCTACGAGTGTGTATGTGTTTATGTGTATGTATGTATTTATGTGTGTGTATGTGTGTATGTGTATGCATGTATGTATGCATATGTGTGTGTATACATATGTGTGTGTATGCATATGTATGTGTATGTATGCATCATTATGTGTGTATGTGTCTATGTGTGTATGTTTGTGTGTGTGTATATGTGTGTGTGTATGTGTATGTGTCTATGTGTATGTGTCACTATGCGTCTATGAGTGTGTATGTGTCTATGTGTGTGTATGTGTCTATGTGTGTGTATGTGTATGCATATGTGTGTATGTGTGTGTATGCATTATGTATGCATATGTGTGTGTATGCATTATGTATGTGTATGTATGCATGAATGTATGTATGTATGCATGAATGTATGTATGTATGCATATGCATATGCATTATGTATGTATATATATGCATGTATGTGTATGTGTGAGTATGTTCCTCTATGTGTGTGTATGCATATATGTGTGTATGTGTGTATGTGTGTGTGTATATGTGTTTGTAGGTGTGTATGCATGTGTATTTGTGTGTGTGCATCATTATGTGTGTATGTGTCTATGTGTGTTTTTTTGTGTGTCTATGTGTATGTGTATGTGTCTATGAGTGTGTATATGTTTATGTGTATGTATGTATCTATGTGTGTGTATGTGTCTATGTATGTATGTGTATGCATGTGTGTATGCATGTATGTATGCATGTGTATCTTTGTGTATGCATCATTATGTGTGCATGTGTCTATGTGTCTATGTGTGTATGTGTGTATGTGTGTATGTGTGTGTCTGTGTCTATGTGAATGTGTGTGTGTCTATAAGTGTGTATGTGTTTATGTGTATGTATGTATCTATGTGTGTGTATGTGTCTATGTGTGTATGTGTATGCATGTGTGTATGCATATGTGTGTGTATGCATATGTATGTGTGTGTATGCATCATTATGTGTTTATGTGTATATGTGTGTATGTTTGTGTGTGTGTATATGTGTGTGTGTATGTGTATGTGTCTATGTGTATGTGTCGCTATGCATCTATGAGTGTGTATGTGTTTATGTGTGTGTATGTGTCTATGTGTGTGTATGTGTATGCATGTATGTATGCATATGTGTGTATGCATTATGTATGCATATGTCTGTGTATGCATTATGTATGTGTATGTAAGCATGTGCATTATGTATGCATGTAAGTATGTATGTATGCATATGGATATGCATTATGTATGCATATGTGTGTATGTGTGTGTATGCATTATGTATGTGTATGTAAGCATGTGCATTATGTATGCATGTAAGTATGTATGTATGCATGGAAGTATGTATGTATGCATATGCATATGCATTATGTATGCATATGTATGCATGTATGTGTATGTGTGTGTATGTCTCTCTATGTGTGTGTATGCATATATGTGTGTGAATATGTGTGTATATGTGTCTGTATGTGTCTATGCATGTGTATGTGTGTGCATGCATCATTATGTGTCTATGTGTGTGTATGCATCATTATGTGTGTATGTGTGTGTATATGTGTGTGTATGTGTGTGTGTCTATGCGTATGTGTGTGTATCTATGAGTATGTATGTGTTTATGTGTGTGTATGTGTCTACGTGTGTATGTGTCTATGTGTGTGTATGTATCTATGCATGTGCATTATGTATCCATGTAAGTATGTATGTACATTTTATGCATATGCATATGCATTATGTATGCATGTATGTGTATATGTGTGTATGTCTCTCTATGTGTGTGCATGCATATATGTGTGTGTATATGAGTCTGTATGTGTGTACGCATGTGTATGTGTGTGTATGCATGTGTATGTGTGTATGTGTCTATGTGTGCATGTGTGTGTGTATATGTGTGTGTATGTGTGTGTGTCTATGTGTATGTGTGTGTATCTATGAGTGTGTATGTGTTTATGTGTCTATGTGTCTATGTGTGTGTATGTGTCTATGTGTGTATATGTATGCATGTATGTATGCATATGTATGTGTATGTATGTGTGTATGCATCATTATGTGTGTATGTGTCTATGTGTGTATGTGTTTCTGTATATGTGTATGTGTATGTGTGTGTGTCTATGTGTATGTGTCGCTACACATCTATGAGTGTGCATGTGTTTATGTGTGTGTATGTGTCTATGTGTGTGTTTGTGTCTATGTGTGTATGTGTCTATGTGTCTATGTGTCTATGTGTGTATGTATATGCATAGGTGTGCGTATGTGTGTGTATGCATTATGTATGCATATGTGTGTGTATGCATTATGTATGTGTATGTATGCATGTAAGTATGTATGTATGCATATGCATTATGTATGCATATGTATGCATGTATGTGTATATGTGTGTATGTCTCTCTATGTGTGTGTGTATGCATATATGTGTGTGTATGTGTGTATGTGTGTGTATATGTGTGTCTATGTGTGTATGCATGTGTATGTGTGTGAATGCATCATTATGTGTGTATGTGTCTGTGTGTGTATGTGTGTGTATATGTGTGTGTATGTGTGTGCACGTCTATGTGTATGTGTGTGTGTCTATGAGTGTGTATGTGTTTAGGTGTGTGTATGTGTCTATGTGTGTGTATGTGTCTATGTGTGTATGTGTATGCATGTATGTATGCATATGTGTGTGTATGTGTGTATGCATTATGTATGCATATGTGTGTGTATGCATTATGTATGTGTATGTATGCATGTGCATTATGTATGCATATGCATTATGTATGTGTATGTATGCATGTGCATTATGCATGCATATGTGTGTGTATGCATGTAAGTATGTATGTATGTACGCATATGCATATGTGTGTGTATGCATGTAAGTATGTATTGATGTACGCATATGCATATGCATTATGTATGCATGTATGTGTATGTTTGTGCATGTCTCTCTATGTGTGTGTGTATGAAAATATGTGTGTGTATGTGTGTATGTGTGTATGTGTGTGTATATGTGTGTGTGTATGTGTGTATCTATGTATGTGTGTGTGTATGTATGTGTATATGTGTGTGCATGTGTATGCATTATGTGTGCATGTGTGTATGCAACATTATTTGTGTATGTGTGTATATGTGTGTGTATTTGTGTGTATGTGTGTGTGTCTCTATGTGTATGTGTGTGTGTGTCTATGTGTGTATATGTGTGTGTGTATGCATATGTATGTGTGTGTAAGTGTGTGTGTGCACATACCTTGCTTGAAGTAGATGCGTCTCTCTCTCTCTCTCTCTCTCTCTCTCTCTCTCTCTCTCTCTCTCTCTCTCTCTCTCTCTCTCTCTCTCTCTCTCTCTCTCTCTCTCCCTCCCTCCCTCCCTCCCTCCCTCCCTCCCTCCCTCCCTCCCTCCCTCCCTCCCTCCCTCCCTCCCTCCCTCCCTCCCTCCCTCCCTCCCTCCCTCCCTCCCTCCCTCCCTCCCTCCCTCCCTCCCTCCCTCCCTCCCTCCCTCCCTCCCTCCTCTCTCTCTCTCTCTCTCTCTCTCTCTCTCTCTCTCTCTCTCTCTCTCTCTCTCTCTCTCTCTCTCTCTCTCTCTCTCTCTCTCTCTCTCTCTCTCTCTCTCTCTCTCTCTCTCTACCCGTTTTTTTTTCAATTCGGGGGCGTCGCTACGCCCCCCTATTTCTTGTAGTGATCAGTAGTAGTGAGAATGATCTTAATAACTCCCATGAGAGGATAAGAGGAGTTGTTGGTGCATGTGATAGTATTCCCTATAGGGGTAGGCTCAAGTGAAGTGAAGAAATTGTGTTGCAAGGTAATATGTTTAGTTGCCCCATTATCAGAATACCAAACATCTGAGTCTACTACAGACACACTACTCATGAGAAGATGGGCAAAAACTGTAAACAATAGTAAATGCCCTCTCTTTATTCTGCACAAGATTTGCAGACTTTGTTTTTGGTGTAGAGGCCTCTGAAACAACCATTTGAGCCTTTTTTTCTTTGCCTCTTTTGCACCCAGTTTTGGATAGTTCTTTATGATATGATTGTTTTCTTTACAATACTTACAAAAGAATTTCTACGTTTCTGATTTCTTCCCATCTTTGTCTTCCTTGTTCAAATGTGTAGCATTTGACAATTTCTGCTTACTAGTAGATGAGCTCCATTTACCTTTGCCCTTCTGACTAGCCACAAAATCTTGATCTATAACATGCATAATGGGCCTATTTTGCCTAGACTAACATTCATGCAACAGATCAAAGATGAAATCCTCAAATGTCCAGACATTTGGATTGCCTTTCATCATCAAACGAAGAGTAAAAGAAAAACTCTGATATGAATCAGGAAGACCATTTAAAACGGTCTCCATAGTGAGCTAACTGGTATAACTTCATCAGCAAAAATCAATTTTTCGTTTAAGTCTTTGATCTTTGTTAGAAAACTGTCCATAGAATCACCTTCATTCATATGCTCACTCTCCAACTATTTTTGGAAGTAAGCAACACAAGCCTCACTCCTAGCTTGGTACAATGTGGTAAGTGTATCCCAAGCATCTTTAGTTATTTTACAAGAGAAAATGTGAGGAATAATGGCACATTTGATAGGCAAGGCAAACAATGCATGTGCCTAAGCATTTCTACCATCTCAATGAATTTTCTCTACAGTAACTGTAGTAGAAATCTTAGCATGAATACAAATTTAAAGAATATTAGCATCTTCAATGCCATCTGCATCAGCTTGAACAACTGTATTTGTAGGTGTAATAGGATGTTCTTCAACACCTTGCACAACATTCCATAGTCCTGTTGCAACTAATACATGTCTTATCATATAAGCCCACAATGCATAATTGGTACTGTCTATGTTATCCTCAACAACCAATATACAGAAAACATCACTGCTTTCAGCCATGGCTACTGTCTAAAATACTTCATGTATAAAAATGATTGTATTGCAAAAATTTGAATAGAACTACACTGAAAAGTTCTACTAGACCTTTAGCAGACTTTGAGATGCTTACACTAGCGGACCAAAAACCTATATATATCTTTGGTACAAAAAGAAGAAATAGCCTACACAAGCACTACGATAGTGCATTCAAAGGTCGAGATGAGCTCAGATCACGATTTCAGCACCATAGGGAAAAGTTGTTTTGAACTCCTAATGACCTTGAGTATGCTCATCAAATTTCATGCAATTCTGAGACTATGACTAGAGGGGTATCGCAGACACCCTAGATGAAGCGGCGACTTGCTCGCATACCAATTGTTGGAGTTAGACGTTTGTGGAAGCATGCGAACAACACAAGGAAGAAGGAGAAGCTTGGTGCAGAAAACACAATACTGAATGTATTACCACTAGAATGTACAAAAGTAACTTGTTAGGGCTATAGCTGTATATACAAGCTAGGTGAGAAAACCTCCTAAAGAGGGAAGAAATTGCCCCGAGAGTCCTAATGTGTTCACACACATCACTACCTAAATATATCAACATTCCCAGCAAAAGCATTGGATGGGATGTCACCATATGAAGCATGGAATGGAAGAAGGCCTAGCCTTGATGGTTTCAAGATTTTTGGGTGCATAGCATATGCACACATACCTTCCCAAATTAGAGGTAAATTGGATCCGAAGTCGGAGAAATGCATCTTGATTGGCTATGAACTTAATAAAAAATGTTCTAGGCTATAGAATCCAAGCAATAAATGTTTCATTGTAAGTATAGATGTTGTGTTTGATGAAAATAAATCTTGGTTTGAAGATGATTGCAGGAAAAGAAAACCTCCCTATGATCTAGAGGAAGACTTTGTAACATTATAAAAAAGGAATGAGCTTACACTTGAAGCATGAAGTGATTTTGATGATGATCAGAAGACTAGAACTCTAAAGGCAAATCCAAAGTGTAGGAGTTGAGACATGTGGCAGAATCATCTCAACAAACTATAAGAAGGTCCACTAGAGAAAAGAGAAAGCCAGAAATGTATGGATATGATACTTTTTTGGTCACTAAGCATCCAATATACATAGCACAAGACTCAAACTCTGAAGAACCATCTACACATGAAGAAGCTTGAATGAACGGACTTTATGGAAGAAGAAATAGGAGCCTACAAGAAAATCAAACATTGGAATTGGTACCCTAGAAACCATCTATGAAGGTCATTGTCTCAAGGTGGAATTGGAACCCAAGAATGTTGGAATATCAAGCTTACACTATGCTTGAGGTGGATTTGATCTAGATCGAGAGCTATCATTTGAATTATGTCGAAGGAATATCCGTTGGAGATTTCTTCTACTACTCATTTATTGTATTTTCTCAAAAAGTATTTCTAAAGATCTTTTAAGATTGTAAAATTCTAGATCTTTACACATGTAAAAGTAGAAAAAGAGAGCTAAACTTCTACAATTTGAGGTGTTTGAGTTGCAATCAATGAATGAATCAATCACCTAAAAGTAGATCAAACTAGATCTTCACTTTTCCTAGATCGAAGGAAAGAGAATTGATTCCTTCCAATAACCTTTGGTGCCTTCATTTGAATTCAAAATCTACTTGTAGAAGTCAAGGACAACTTGAAAAGCTATATATGGACTTCGAAACACTTTTATATTACACGGAAGCAATATACATACACTTGTGGCCATCCTTGTCTTGCTCCTTCATTGTTTTTGCATCATCTTCTTCAACAATAGTAAGCTTGCATAGGCTACTGCTTTGTCTCTCTCTATAGAAGAATCGGATGACAGAGGAATCATTGGAAATGTACTGGTTTCTAGATTATGTGTATACATTTTCAAAGCCTTTGGGTTAGTAGATTGGGAGAAATCATAGTTTTTCTATCTCGAGGTCTATCTTTGCACATTTCTAAAAAATAGGAGGTACCACTATGAGTTTGTGGTTCATTCCAAAAGCATCTTTTTCTTATTCCTTGTACTCTTATCTATTCTATACATTGAACCCTATGTGTATCACTCCTTTAAAAGGATTTTTTCTAATTGTAATCATGATGGTCGCTATGAGCGTTTGAAGTTTATTGTCTCATCCAAAGATAGTAAGTTTTTTGAGCTACTCAATGTGCAAACCTATTTGTTTTGTATCGACTCTTTCTCTTTCATGCTCCAAAGTACATTGTGCATTTTATGGCACTCATCACATGCGTAGATGGTCTATTTGAGTCTCCATAAGCTCAAGGGCTGATCTTGTGTCGGTTGGTTGGACCGAACTTTGTCGCTTCGCAACTCACTTTTCTACCTCCTATAAGCTTTTCCAAGTTCTTTGAGTGGTATCAGAGCTAGATCAAGATGGGTGAGATCTTTCCCTAAATTATTGATAAGCTTGATCAACACAACTATGCGGCTTGGAAAAATAGAATAGAGGCCTATTGGCAAGTTAAAAATCTTTATCGAATTGTAACAGGTGATGAACCTATGCCTATTCCAAGATCCAAAGGAGGACCTACACAAGAGGAGATAGATAAGTTCACACTTTGGTGTGCAAGGGATGTTCTAGCAAGATCGTACATACTAAACTCTATCTCTGACTTTGTATTACCACATATTAGAGGATGCAAGACATCTCAAGAGACTTGGAATGCCCTAGAGACATTCTTTTCCACTAGTAGCAAAGCGAGAAAGAATCATCTTTCGGAGGAGCTCAACCAAATGAACAAGACACATAAACAAACCATCATAGAGTTTGTTACCAAGGTTAAGGAGATTGCAGATAAGTTAGAGTCTATTGGAGAGCTGATTGAAGAAGAGGCTACTATGAGACAAATTCTCAATGGGATTTGGAGTGATAAGCAATGACAAGCCTTCACCACATCTTATGATCTCATCATGGATGTGCAAACTCCAGACTTCAACATCTTTCTTGGACAAGTCTTCAATCAAGAGGCCACAATAGCATAAAGGAAGTTAACCCCTATAATGGTAATCGAACTAGTGCTCTATATGTAGATAAGAAGGATAAGAATCTCAAAGGCAAGAAGAAGGAAGAAGAGACTTCCCAAGCCAACTTAGTGAGCAAGAGCAAGTGGAAATGGAAGAATAAAGGACCAAAGCATAAGAAGGACAAAGACCAAAATGTTCAGCCTTGTGTCATTTGTGATAATACAACCACACCACTCAGAATTGTTGGTTCAATGGGAAGACCTTAGTATGATGAGGACAAACAAAAAGTAACTCTACTATATGATTTTCATTCTTATTCTCATCAATTAAGAAGCAAGCATGATACATAGGTCTAGGATCCAAGAAGTGATATAGATGATGACCAAGATGAAAGGGAAAAGGACTACAAACTATGAAATTCAAGAGGCAAAGCAAAGATGCAGGAGTGTGGGGAATGCTCTAAACAAGCTCCTAGAAGATCAACAAGAGAGAAAAAACAACTAGAAAGGTATGGATATGATTGCACATTTGTTACAAAGCATTCAATCTACTTGGTCAAAGACTCAATTTTAGAGGAACCCTCAACCTATGAAGCGGCAAAAGGAAACCCTAGTTGGGAAAAGGCCATGATAGAAGAAATAGATGCATTGAAGGAGATAGACACTTGGGATTTGGTTCCAAAGTCATCCAATCAAAAGGTAATTGGTTGCAGATGGGTGTATAAACCTAAGGGCAACTCAGATGGATACGTTTGCAAGTACAAGCCATGAAAAATCCTAAAATGAATGTAGCCATGTTTGCAAAAGATGCAAGTGTTATCAGTGATATAGAGATTTGGAAAAGGCAAATTTTCGACAGATGAAATTGATGGATTCAAAAGAGCTTTCCAATCTCCATCAAAATTCAATGTTATAAAGATGCAAAAGGTATGGGTAGTATCTTATTTTGGTAAATAATCAAGGTCCGAGGGCAGCGCCCCGTGTGCGATGGTAAAGGGAATATTACATGGAATATTCTCTATCGGAGTTAGAAATCATTTATATTTCTTAGGTCCGTTCAACTAGTCTAAGCCATGTATGGAAATTATGCGGGTGGTGGCCACCTACGCTCTACCGCCCATGTATAGCCATCCACGGAAGGCCACCCATGATCCTATATATACATGACATCTGCACTATGTGAGACATCAAATTGAGCTAGCATACCTCTACCTTGTATCTCCCTATCTAGAGTTGTCTAGATCACCATTTAATCTCTACCTTGAGAGCGCACAAGTGGACAATGCCATCATCTTTGTACTTGCTGCTAGTAGAAAAATTGTTGAGATTCTCCTATATCTATTATCTTCTCTGCTACTGCTCGTGTGTTATATTGTGTAACTATTGTCTTACATGGTATCAGAGCTGTAAGGTTCGAATAGCTTGAGAAGTATCACTATTTTAGCCTACTAGCAGACTAGAATATGAGTAGATTATTTGAGTGATTACATGATGGCTTCATCGTCGAACACTGGTCTTGGTGCTTAAGCTAATTTGAATGTCGCACCTATTCGAATTCGTCCACCTGCATTCACTGAAGGAAAGCTAGGTGGAACCAACTATACACTCTGGAAGTTCAAAATTTCTACAATTTTGGACTCCTATGAATTACTTGAGACTGTCATGGGACCGATGGGATTGGATCCAGAGCTTATACTAGTTGAAGATCCAGCAAATTCAAGATTCATGATTCAGCCAGATCCAGATCTTCTACGAGCTTGGAAGAGGGGGAATGCTGATGCATTGTGTGCAATTGTCAGTAGTGTAAGTGATTATGTGCTTACTTTAGTTCAACATATTACTAAATCACATGAGGCTTGGGGCATATTGGCTCGTCAATATGAGACCAAGAACCACACTAGGATACACAATTTAGAAAATCAGTTGGCAAATGAAAAGCATTCTGATTCTGAAAAGGTTAAAGATTTTATCAAATGGATAAAACATCTTCAAGATCAATTGGTTGCAGTTGGTGTTGTTATAACACCAGAAAAGGTGGCTCGAAGATGTGTACGTGTTCTCCCAGCATAGTATGATGGATTAGTAACAACCCTTAACACTCAGGTAAGACCAACTCCCCTTACATTTGTAGAATTTTGTGCTATGCTTTTAGAAGAAGAGATGTGATTGAAGAATTGACAAAGTACAAGTGATGCTTCATTCTCAGCAAATGCAAAAGGTAAAGGCTCTTTTGATGGATCAAAGGAGAATCCAAAGAAGAAAAACCTCACACAAAGTTGCTTCTATTATGAAAAGAAAGGCCATGCCATCAAGGATTGCAAGAAGAAGCAAGCTAATGAACGGAATGGGACTGTAAAATCATCGTGGAAGAACAAAGATTTTGCAAACAACACAGAGCTCGAACTATGGGTAGCGATTGAAGAGCTACGCTCATCTACTCAAGCTGGTGTTGATGAACCATGTATTTTAGATAGTGGAGCTTCTCACCATATGACCAGTAAAAAGGATTGGTATAGTTCCCTAGTGCCTCTGCGGGAATCCATCAATGTAGTGGTGGGAAATGACTCTAAGTGTCGAACGGAAGGAACTAGAACCATCTCTTTTATCACTTCTCTAGGTATTGAGGAAAATTTATCCGACGTTCTTTATGTACCTACACTTACAACAAAATTGTTGTCAGTTTCTGCAATAAGAGATCGTGGACTCGGCATAAGACCTGATAACCTGTATGAGGTAAGTGCCTTAACTGCTACACAAGATAAAGATGTAAGCAGGTTATGGCACCAATGATTTGGGCATCTCAGATTTGCAATTTTGAAGGAGATGCAAAGAACAGGGATGGTTGCTCATTTTCCTGCATTTTCAGACTTGCAGGAACCTTGTGAAGCTTGTATGATGGGCAAGCAACAACGAAAGGCATTTCCAAGAGAAATCAGCAATCGATCTCAAGCTCCTCTAGAGTTGGTACATGCTTATCTCTTTGGTAAAGTGTCTACACCTGCTGTAGGAGGATCTTTCTACTTTTTGTTGTTAGTCTACTTTTTGTTGTTAGTCGACGATTACAGTAGAAAGATGTGGGTTAATTTCATTTGAGAGAAGGTTGGCACTTTTGAAAAATTTAAAGGTGGCATAAGTATGTGGGAAATGAAGCAAGAAAGAAACTGAAGAAATTCAGAATAGATAGAGGAGGTGAATTCTTGTCAACCGAATTCAATAATTACTATAAGGAGCATGGTGTGAAAAGGCAACTTACCACAACCCATACACCTCAACAAAATGGCATTGTTGAGTGCAAGAACAAGACAATAGTTGAAATGGCTCATTGTATGTTAAAGGCTCAAGACATGCCTGATTCATTCTAGGCAGAAGCAGTCAATATAGCAGTCTACATTCTCAATCAAAGTTACACAAAAGAACTCAAGGGGATGACTCCTTAAGAAGCATATTCTGGCAAAAAGCCTTTAGTTTTGTCACAATTTTTGGTTGTTTCTGTTATGCACATATTCTTGATTCAACAATATCAAAGTTGGATCAAAAGCAAAAAGTGTTTCTTCCTAGGATATAGTGAAGAGTCTAAAGCATATAGGTTGTGGGATCCTGAGGCAAGGAAGATTTTTGTCAGCCGAGATGTGGTGTTTGATGAACGACCACACTTAGTAGAAGATAAAGGTAAATCTATTATCTCATCAAACAGAGAAATATTTCACCTTGTGCCTATCAAAAGACAGATTAAAGTTGAGGAGGACGAAACATCTGATGCAGAAATTTCCTCAATAAAAAGCCAACGAATTGTAGCTGTACAGCGTAAGACACTACTGAAGTGGGCACAAGAGCTCTTTGATGATCACAATCCACATGTAGATGTACTAGAATCATCCTAGGATGGATTACGAAGATCAAAGAGAATAGAGGAACAAAGAAGAGCCTCATAACACATTGTTAGCATGGCTCTAATGGCAGATATCATGGGCTCGATAAAGGGACCTACCACCATTGAAGAAGCCCTTGATGATCCAGGTTGTAGAGCAGCAATGCAATATGATTATGATAGTATACCCAAAAATGATACATGGGATCTAGTGGACTTGTCCCCAAAGAAGAAGGTAATAGGTAATAAATGGATTTGGAAAGCGAAGTATAAAGCAAATGGAACATTAGAAAAGTATAAGGCAAGATTAGTTGCATAGGGTGTTTCATAGATCAAAGGATTTGATGTTCAAGAAACTTTTGCATCAGCATCACGCATGACAACTATTCGGACGGTACTTGCAATAGCTGCACAAAAGGCCTAGCCTATTGTCTAGATGGATGTCAAATCTGCATTTTTGAATGGTCACCTCAAGGAGGAGGTATATGTATCTCAATCACCAGGTTTTGAGGTGCCCAATTGAGAAAATAAAGTTTGCAGATTGAATAAAGCTTTTTAATGACTTAAGCAAGTTCCATGGGCTTGGTACCAATGGATAGATAATGTTCTAAAAAATATGGGTTTTGAAAGAAGTACTTCTGATGCTAACTTGTATGTAACAAAAAGGGATAGCAAGCTAGTTGTTGTCATTGTATATGTAGATTCTTTGATCATAACAGGAGATCATCAGGAACTCATCAATCAAACTCGGATAAACTTGGGAACTGAGTTTGAAATGACAGACTTAGGTCTACTCCATTTTTGTTTGGGAATTGAAGTATGGCAAAGGAAGGATGGTATTTTCATCTCACAAGAAAAATATGACAAAGAAATTCTCAAGGCATTTGGAATGATGGACTGCAAACCAACTAGCACGCCTCATGTAGATGCTAAGAAGTATAGGAAGCTCGTTGGAAGTCTTATTTTTCTGTGCCACACTACACGAGACATTTGCTATGATGTTGGAGTGTTAAGCAGGTTTTCCAACAAACCTAAGCAAAGTCATTGGAATGCTGCATTGCGAATTCTAAGGTACATTGCAAGAAACTAAGATATTGGTATTTTTTATACAACAGGTTATACACTTCGAGGATATTGTGATTCAGATTGGGCTGGAGATTGTGATTCTAGAAAATCAGTTTTTGGATATTATTTCTCACTTGGTTCAAGAATATTTTCTTGGGTAAGTAGGAAGCAACCAACTCTCGCACTCTCCTCCACTGAAGCAAAGTACAAAGCAGCTTGTCTTG
The DNA here is from genome assembly GCA_020310875.1 of Ceratopteris richardii. Lineage (NCBI taxonomy): Eukaryota > Viridiplantae > Streptophyta > Polypodiopsida > Polypodiales > Pteridaceae > Ceratopteris > Ceratopteris richardii. Next base: position 67,489,689 of record CM035411.1, read on the forward strand.
CTTCTTGTGAGGTAGTCTGGTTAAGGAGAATTCTTGTAGATCTAGGCTTTCCATCAAATATGGTGACTATACTCCAGTGTGATAATCAGAGTTGTATGGCTATTGCAAAGAACCTAGTATTTCATGCTCTCACCAAGCGCATAGAAGTACAGTACCATTACATTCGTGAGCTAATTGAAGATGAAATGGTGGAGCTTGAATATTTCCCAACAGAGGAAAATTGTGCTGACATTTTCACTAAAGCATTTGGAAGAGAGCAGCTCAATAGGCATCTTCAACAGATGGTCATAAGACTGAGACCTACTTGATTTATCATCGATAAACATTGAGGGGGGGGGGGGTGTTAGTATATGATCAATGTCTACCCCTCATGATTGTATGCACATTTTTTAAGGCCCCCATTATGAGGAGAAGCCAAGCTTGCATTACCCAATAGATGGGAATCCGAATTTGTATGTTGGATGGTCATATTAAACCATGTAAGGTATTGTAAGGAAAGGGAGTTACCAGGGTCCCCAATTGTGGGGTCCGGGGCAACGGTGAGCAGCCCCGACTGGGGGGTCCAAGGGGGCTAGCGGACCCCTTGGCTGAGGGGTCCAAGGATCTAGTGGGCCCCCTAGTGGGGATCAGAGGGCAGCACCCCGGACGCGACGGTAAAGGGAATATTCCATGGAATACTCCGTGTCAAAATCAGAAATCATTTATATTTGTTAGGTCGGCTCAACTAGTCTAAGCCGTATATGGAAATTACACGGGCGGTGGTTGCCCACGCTCTACCACCCATGTATAGCCATCCACAGAAGGCCACCCATGATCCGATATACATGACTTCTGCACTACCTGAGACATCGAATTGAGCCAACATAAGTCTACCTTTTATCTCCCTATCTGGAGTTGTCTAGATCAGCATTTAAGCTCTACCTTGAGAGCACACAGGTGGACAACACCATCAACTTTGTACTTGCTATTTGTAGAAAAATTGTAGAGATTCTCCTATATCTATTATCTTCTCTACTATTGTTTGTGTGTTATATTGCGTAACTATTGTCTTTCATATGAAACCCCTTTATTAGTTGCGATTTGCATGCCTTTGTTTTGGTCTCATAGTAAGTGACAAAACTGTTCCAAGCCTATTTCCATGTTTTGGCATCTTTTATGTGCCCAGTCATCCTATCATGTATGCTAACAGATAGCCAATACATTACCTTTTGTCCTCCTTGATTCCATTCATCCTATATTCTTAATTGGTCCGTAGTCAGATTCCTCTCTGGTAATTGTGGAGCATTTTCATTATATCCTTTGATGTACTTCGAGTAGCCTTTTCGCATCACAAAATACTTCATTATGAATCTTCGAGCATGGAAATTGTTCTTCTCTTGCTTGTATCTCATAACCTGACTCTTCCATCAACACTTTCCTATTCTACAACAATTCAAAACACTTTCAAAAACACTAGAAGCAGTATCTTTGCTTGAATATTTCCATACTATGATGCAATAGTTGGATATTAGAAAAACATAGTTTTTGTGTATCAAGAGTACATACAAGTGCTTGAAAATTAATATCTAGTATACTTGAGTTAATTGCCAAACACAATGCAAGTCAAAGTTTTGCAAACTAACCTCATTTTTCAATGGGCCCCACCTTGCATGTGTAAGACAATAGTTACGCAATATAACACAGGAGCAATAGCAGAGAAGATAACAGATATAGGAGAATCTCAACAATTTTCTACTAGCAGCAAGTACAAAGATGATGGCGTTGTCCACCTGTGCGCTCTCAAGGTAGAGCTTAAATGGTGATCTAGACAACTCTAGATAGGGAGATACAAGGTAGAGGTATGCTGGCTCAACACGATGTCTTAGGCAGTGCAGAAGTCATGTATATATAGGATCATGGGTGGCCTGCCATGGACGGCTATACATGGGCGGTAGAGCGTGGGCGGCCACCGCCCGCGTAATTGCCATACACGGCTTAGACTGGTTGAACCGACCTAACAAATATAAATGATTTCTGACTCCGACAGGGAATATTCCATGGAATATTCCCTTTACCGTCGCGCCGGGGGCGCTGCCCCCGGACCCCCACCAGGGGGCCCGCTGGCCCCCTTGGACCTCCCAGCCGGGGCTGCTCACCGCTGCCCCGGACCCCACAATTGGGGACCCTGGTAACTCCCTTTCCTTATAATACCTTACATGGTCCAATATGACCTTCATCCAACATTCAAGTTGGGATTCCCATCAATTGGGTAATGCACGCTTGGCTTCTCCTCATAAAGGGGGCCTTACAAAATGTGCATACAATCATGAGGGGTAGACATTGATCATATACTAACACCCCCCCTCAATGTTTACCGATGATAAATCAAGTAGGTCTTGGTCCTATGCCCATCTGTTGAAGATGCTTGTTGAGCTGCTCTCTTCCAAGTGCTTTAGTGAATATGTCAGCACAATTTGCCTCTGTTGGGCAATATTCTAGCTCCACAATTTCATCTTCAATTAGCTCACGAATGTAATGGTACTGTACTTCTATGTGCTTGGTGCGAGCATGAAATACTGGGTTCTTTGCAATAGCCATACAACTTTGATTATCACACTTGAGTACAGTTGGCATATTTGATGGAAAGCCTAGATCTGCAAGAATTCTCCTTAACCAGACTGCCTCACAAGAAGCAAAACAAGCTGCTTTGTACTCTGCTTCAGTGGAGGAGAGTGCGAGAGTTGGTTGCTTCCTACTTACCCAAGAAAATATTCCTGAACCAAGTGAGAAACAATATCCAGAAACTGATTTTCTAGAATCACAATCTCCAGCCCAATCTGAATCACAATATCCTTGGAGTGTATCACCTGTGGTATACAAAATACCAAAATCCAAGGTTCCTGCAATGTACCTTAGAATTCGCATTCCAGCATTCCAGTGACTCTCCTTAGGTTTGTTGGAAAACCTGCTTAACACTCCAACAACATAGCAAATGTCTGGTCTAGTGTTGCACAGAAAAATAAGACTTCCAACGAGCTTCCTATACTTCTTAGCATCTACATCAGGCATGTTATCATCCATAGATAGCTTATGATTTACCTCCATAGGTGTGCGAGTTGGTTTGCTGTCCATCATTCCAAATGCCTTGAGAATTTCTTTGGAATATTTTTGTTGTGAGATGAAAATGCCATCCTTCCTTTGCCATACTTCAATTCCCAGACAAAAATGGAGTAGACCTAAGTCTGTCATTTCAAACTCAGTTCCCAAGCTAATCCGAGTTTGATTGATGAGTTCCTGATGATCTCCTGTAATGATCAAATCATCTACATATACAATGACAACAACTAGCTTGCTATCCCTTTTCGTTACATACAAGTTAGCATCAGAAGTACTTCTTTCAAAACCCATATTTTTGAAAAAATGATCTATTCGTTGGTACCAAGCCCGTGGAGCTTGCTTAAGTCCATACAAAGCTTTCTTCAACCTGCAAACTTTATTTTCTGAATTGGGCACCTCAAAACCTGGTGGTTGAGATACATATACCTCCTCCTTGAGGTGACCATTCAAAAATGCAGATTTGACATCCATCTGGAAAATAGGCCAGGACTTTTGTGCAGCTACTGCAAGTACCGTGCGAATAGTTGTCATGCGTGCTGTTGGTGCAAAAGTTTCTTGAACATCAAATCCTTCAATCTGTGAAAAACCCTGTGCAACTAATCGTGCCTTATACTTTTCTAATGTTCCATCAGCTTTATACTTAGCTTTCCAAATCCATTTAATACATATTACCTTCTTCTTTGGCGGCAAGTCGACTAGATCCCATGTATCATTTTTTAGTATACTATCATACTCAGACTGCATTGCCGCTCTCCAACCTGGATCATCAATGGCTTCTTCAATGGTGGTAGGTTCCTTTATCGAACCCATGATATCTGCCATTAGAGCCATGTTAACAATGTGTTATGAGGCTCTTCTTTGCTCCTCTATTCTCTTTGATCTTTGTAATCCATCCGATGATGATTCTGGTACATCTACATGTGGATTGTGATCATCAAAGAGCTGTTGTGCCCACTTCGGTAGTGGCTTACGCTGTGCAGCTACAACTGGTTGGCTTTTTATTGAGGAAATTTCTCCATCAGATGTTTCCTCCTCCTCAACTTTAACCTGTCTTTTGATAGGCACAAGGTGAGATATTTCTCCGTTTGATGAGATAGTAGATTTACCTTTATCTTCTACTAAGTGTGGTCGTTCATCAAACACCACATCTCGGCTGACAAAAATCTTCCTTGCCTCAGGATCCCATAACCTGTATGCTTTAGACTCTTCACTATATCCTAGGAAGACACACTTTTTGCTTTTTGAATCCAACTTTGATCTTGTTGAATCAGGAATATGTGCATAACAGAAACAACCAAAAATTCTGAAATGCAAAACTGAAGGCTTTTTACCAGAATATGCTTCTTGAGGAGTCATCCCCTTCAGTGCTTTTGTGTAGCTTCGATTGAGGATGTAGACTGCTGTATTGACTGCTTCTGCCCAGAATGAATCAGGCATATCTTGAGCCTTCAACATACAACGAGCCATTTCAACTACTGTCCTGTTCCTGCGCTCAACAACGCCATTTTGTTGGGGTGTATGAGCTGTGGTAAGTTGCCTTTTCACACCATGCTCCTTACAGTAATTGTTGAATTCTGTTGACAAGAATTCACCTCCTCTATCTGTTCTAAATTTCTTCAGTTTCCTTCCAGATTCATTTTCTACATACTTATGCCACGTTTTAAATTTTTCAAAAGCATCAGCCTTCTCTCGAATGAAATAAACCCACATCTTTCTACTATAATCGTCGACTAACAACAAGAAGTAGAAAGATCCTCCTAAAGCAGGTGTAGACATTTTACCGCAGAGATCAGCATGTACCAACTCTAGAGGAGCTTGAGATCGATTGCTGGTCTCTCTTGGAAACGCCTTTCGTTGTTGCTTGCCCATCATACAAGCTTCACAAGGTTCCTGCAACTCTGAAAATGCAGGCAAATGAGCAACCATCCCTGTTCGTTGCATCTCCTTCAAAACTGCAAATCCGAGATGCCCAAATCGTTGGTGCCATAACCTGCTTACATCTTTATCTTCTGTAGCAGTTAAAGCACTTAACTCATACAAGTTATCCCGTCGTATGCCTTTACCTACAACATTACCTGATGAATCCATGATTTCCGCACCACTCTTATTGAAGTGAACTTCGAGTCCACGATCTGTTATTGCAGAAACTGACAACAAATTTCTTTTGAGTGTAGGTACATAGAGAACATCGGATAACTTTTTCTCAACACCTGGAGAAGTGATAAAAGAGATGGTTCCAGTTCCTTTAGCTGGACACTTGGAGTCATTTCCCACCACTACATTGATGGATTCCAGCAGAGGCACTAGGGAACTATACCAATCCTTTTTACTAGTCATATGGCGAGAAGCTCCACTATCTAAAATCCATGGCTCATCAACACGAGCTTGAGCAGATGAACATACCTCTTCAATAGCTACCCAAAGTTCTAGCTCTGTGTTGTTTGCAGACTCTTTGTTCTTCCATGATGATTTTACAGTCCCATTCCGTTCATCAGCTTGCTTCTTTCTGCAATCCTTGATGGCATGGCCTTTCTTTTCACAATAGAAGCAACTTCCTGTGAACTTTTTCTTCTTTGGCTTCTTCTTTGATCCCTCTGAAGAGCCTTTACCTTTTGCATTTGCTGAGAATGCAGCATTAGTTGTACTTTGCCGATTCTTCAGCCGCATCTCTTCTTCTAAAAGCATGGCACAAAACTCTTCAAATGTAAGAGGAGTTGGCCTTACCTGAGTGTTAAGGGCTGTTACTAATCCATCATACTTTGCTGGAAGAACACGTACAGATCTTCGAGCCAGCTCTTCTGGTGTTATAACAACACCAACTGCAGCCAATTGATCTTGAAGATGCTTTATCCGTTTGATAAAATCTTCAGCCTTTTCAGAATCAGAATGCTTTTCATTTGCCAACTGATTTTCTAAATTCTGTATCCTAGTGTGGTTCTTGGTCTCATATTGTCGAGCCAATATGCCCCAAGCCTCATGTGCTTTAGTAGTATGTTGAACTAAAGTAAGCACAGAATCACTTACACTAGTGACAATCGCACATAATGCATCAACATTCCGCCTCTTCCAAGCTCGTAGAAGATCTGGATCTGGTTGAATCATCAATCTTGAATTTGCCGGATCTTCAACTGGTATAGGCTCTGGATCCAATCCCATCGGTCCCATGACAGTGTCAAGTAATTCATAGGAGTCCAAAATTGCAGAAATTTTGAACTTCCAGAGTATATAGTTGGTTCCATCCAGCTTCCCTTCAGTGAATGCAGGTGGACGAATTCGAATAGGTGCAGCATTAACATTAGCTGAAGCACCAAGACTAGTGTTCAACGATGAAGCCATCATGTAATCACTCGAATAATCTACTGATATTCTAGTCTGCTAGTAGGCTAAAATAATGATACTTCTCAAGCTATTCGAACCTTACAGCTCTGATACCATGTAAGACAATAGTTACGCAATATAACACAGGAGCAATAGCAGAGAAGATAACAGATATAGGAGAATCTCAACAATTTTCTACTAGCAGCAAGTACAAAGATGATGGCGTTGTCCACCCGTGCGCTCTCAAGGTAGAGCTTAAATGGTGATCTAGACAACTCTAGATAGGGAGATACAAGGTAGAGGTATGCTGGCTCAACACGATGTCTTAGGCAGTGCAGAAGTCATGTATATATAGGATCATGGGTGGCCTGCCATGGACGGCTATACATGAGCGGTAGAGCGTGGGCGGCCACCGCCTGCGTAATTGCCATACACGGCTTAGACTGGTTGAACCGACCTAACAAATATAAATGATTTCTGACTCCGACAGGGAATATTCCATGGAATATTCCCTTTACCGTCGCGCCGGGGGCGCTGCCCCCGGACCCCCACCAGGGGGCCCGCTGGCCCCCTTGGACCCCCCAGCCGGGGCTGCTCACCGCTGCCCCGGACCCCACAATTGGGGACCCTGGTAACTCCCTTTCCTTATAATACCTTACATGGTCCAATATGACCTTCATCCAACATTCAAGTTGGGATTCCCATCAATTGGGTAATGCACGCTTGGCTTCTCCTCATAAAGGGGGCCTTACAAAATGTGCATACAATCATGAGGGGTAGACATTGATCATATACTAACAGCATGCTCAAAATAGAGGTCTAGATGGCTCTAAAAATATATTTATGCCTTCTACCTTCACAATAGTTTCTGTTGCAATTTGAGGGCATTTGTGAATTGTGCTTTCTTCATGCCTTCTTGTGTACACTTCACTATCGGCCTTATCCATGAGCTCTATACAATCACACTAGCACTAATACCATGTCACAAGAAAGGAGATAAGGAAGAGAGCTCACTCACACACTCTCAGAATCAAGGAGGAGCACACACAGATTGAGGCAAAGAAGGAATATTCGTCTTCTTCCTCTTCTACTACATAAAGATAATATACAAGAAGCACCTAATACAAAGACACGACTAGTGCAATATATAGAGAGCAGTTCATAAGGAAAATTCTAATGTCTGTGAATGAGTGAGCTAAGAAGTAAGAAAAAACTGTGCCATCATTCTCAGTAGATAAATCTAATAAAGCTCAATGAAGTATCCCTGACATATACTAGCATGACCACTATATGTGCCATATATCTCAACACTCGGGGCATCACCAAATCTATCCAAAGGATACTAAAACCTAGTCATATTGGCCTCATGGCCTTGTGAGTAGAAGATAGTGTCATGAGCAAACTTAGCATCCAACAAAACGTCCTCTCCTAAATTTCCACTTGGCCCCCAAACACAAGAACCTGACTATGGGCAGAGTAGTATATAGAAGTCATACCCCTAATCGAGCTAGTGGGTAATCTGATAGAAAGAATAGTGTCTCAAGAAAAGAACAATCATACTAATCATAGTCTTTCTCAGAGGATAAAAGAAGATATACAAGAGCCTCACTGCACATTCGATCAAAGGAGAGGGGCCTCCTTCAAAGTAAAGACGTTTTTAAGGATACTAGGACCCTTGACAAACCCCTTCTGATTTGCGTGAATCAATGTCTGAGAAGGTGGCTACAATCTCAAACCCACAGCCTTTGCCAAGATTTTGTAGGTTGAGTTAAGAAGCATAATCAGAGGCGAGTGCTTGATATCATCCAAGTTCCCCCCCTTGGGGATAAGAAAAGCAATCCCTAATAAGATATGGGGGAAGGTGGCCCCCCTCCATGACCTCTTAGAAGGCAAGTCTGATCCCATCACCAATGATCTCCTAGTAGCTGAGAAAGAAACTGAGTGAGAGCCCATTCTTACTAAAGAAACTATGTGTAGTGATGCCATTTAGTGCATCAAGCAACTCACTTTCAGTAAAGAGAGCAAGAAGCAAAGCCTGCATCTCATTAGTTGCAAACCAACACACTTCTTGGTGGCCACAATGTTTGTTCCCTTGCCAAGTCTCAAAGGGGGTCTCCATAGATAACAAGATGTGGTAAAATTGATTGGCAATATCTCTATACTTCCTAGGCTTTGTAGCCAATGAAGGTGTAAAATCCCACAATGCACATATTGTGATTGGACCCTAACGATAACTCACTGGAAACACGATCACCAACCTAGGTCCAATGTGAAGCTTGTCTATGGATGAAGAAGGTACGCAGACTATCTTTGATCTCTCATAACTCCTACTAGGCTAGAGCAAGCTATGAACCAATCGACTCATGATCCAAAGGGCACTCTACAAAACGTTGGAGGGAGGTGATACCTCTATGGAGGTGGCATTTGCTCTCTCACAGGTAAGCCAACTGCTAAGCACTCTCCTCACACAAATACAAACTAATCCATTAAGGGCCAATAGCGAGGGATTGAGCCTGAGAGCCCTCTTCCCATTGAAACTAAAACCAAAACACCTCAATCTGATCATCCATGCTACCATCAAGTTGAACATGCTTAGGAATGTGCAAGATCAAGGATCCCTCCATGGCTTCCTCCCTTTTAAGACAAGCACTATCCCACCACAATACATGTAAAACCACCACAATCAGCCTCAATCAACACCTCATCAACTCTTCCTCTAAGCATGACCTTCACTCGATGATACTATTCAACTTCCACATATGATCATTTTACCTTCTCATTTCTAGTTGTCCCTTTCATTCTATTTTTAAATCTCGTACATTTTCTTCCTTCGAGATATATATATATATATATATATATATATATATATATATATATATATATATATATATATATATATATATATATATATATATATATATATATATATATATATATATATATATATATATAACCTCAACCAAGATGCCACAAAACAAGCAAATAGAAAAACACACATATGTATAGTTTTTATTTATTTATTTATTGCTTTATTTATATTTATTTATCTCAAAGAAACCTATTTTCCCACCTCTAAGCTCATCTCCTCATCTCCATTTCATTTTTTGTTCTAGTTTCACTTATCTTTTGTGATCATCACCACTACTCAAGCTCTCTTTTCATCACCTCCTCACCCAATTTTCCTTTATCTTCAGAATCATCTTTATGAAAATTTTGTATGACTTGGCATCTTTTGTAGATGGCTCTCTACCCATGCAAAACAATATCAAGGCCACACCCACACTCAATTCACTAAACTCTCACCTAAAAGCTCCAATATCACTTCAACATTTCATCATTTTGCAAACTAATTACTTTATCCTTCTGTGCAGGTTTTGATTTTTTGGTCATCTTTAGTGCATACACTTTTTGTTTTCTCAAAGATCATTTTCTATTCTCCTAAATAAATCATATATTTTCTCAATTATCTCTTGCATCTTGATGTGGTCCCTTTCAAGCTTCTAAGATCCATCTTCATGTTCTTGCTCAATTGTCCTTGTCCACTAGAATAAGCTCTTATGATCTTCTTTTTTCTAAATTGTGTATCTTTTTTCCACCTCATCCCCCTTTGATTCTAGTCCTCCAAATCTTTTATTGACCTCTTGAAAACCCTTCTCTAAATGACCTGTTAGGGTTTCTTTTGTCCCCTTCTAAATGTTGATCCCTTCTATCACTCTTCCGAATGCCCTTAACTTTTTGAGAACCATCTTTAGCTCCTCTTCAATTATATCGACTTTTTGATCATCCTCTACACCTCTCCTTCTTTTGTCTTCTCTCTTCCTCATCCATCTATTGATATCTTCTCTTAGCCTCATAGTCCCTCTTCCAAGTTGCTTTATTTTCTTAACTCTCTCCCTTACATAGTGACAGTGCACTTCAATGTGCTTGGTCCTTGCATGATATACAAGATTAGCAGCCAAATCAAGTGAACTATTGTTGTCTACAAAAATTATTGGAGTGTAAGAATGTAACCCCAAATCTGTGGAGAGTTTCTTGAGCCACATAGCCTCTTGTGTTGCATTTGCTAAGCCTCTATATTCTACCTCTATAGATGACAATGCCAAAGTTGATTGCTTCTTTGATGACCATGATATTAGCTTTGATCTTGCAAAGGACAAGTAACCTGAGGTGCTCCTCTTATCATCCTTGGAGCCAACTGCATCTGCATCAGAAAACATCTTTATGTCCAAATCACAAAAGAATGGGTAAAACAACCCCTCACTTATAGTCCCCTTTAGATACTTTAGGATCCTCTTGGTAGCTTCCATGTGAGGCTGTTGTGGAAGGACCCCATAGCCTTCACACAACTGAACTGAGGACTAACTAGCAAGGCCACACACTAGGAAGAAAGATGTCTTTCCACCCAACCAACCCCTCCAATATATAGCTCCAAGTCCAATGGGGTAAGTCCCTCTCAAGGGGACATGTGTACCTTTCATCACATGGGTCCCTAAGGTGGTCACATGGTTTCCAAGCTTAGGATATCACATGAAATCACATGGCTTCTAAAAGAAGACTCTCCAAGCTCTCATGTACAAACCATGTGGCTAGCAGAAGCTTCTAATCAAGCCTAAGGTACTCAACCTTAGAGAATTATCCCTAAGGTTCAAGACCCATCTAAAAGGGGTAAATAAACAATAATTTCCAAGGGTTTCACACTTAGAAACCCAAGGGTTCTACCCCTCAAACCCATGTAATTATACAACATTCTCCCCCCTTAAAAGCATTTCCATCCTCGGAAATCAGTGGAGATATATACCTTGGGGTATTCCCCCATGCTCCAAGATCAATCTCAAAGATCATGGCCTTCATCTCTCTAATTCGCCTCTTAATTCAAAAGGCTGATTACTCTCCTGAATGAATCTAAAAAGAGGAGAATCCATGTGTGGTCTAATTCCCTGCCCCAATCATTCAAAGTTCCATCTAGTTTGCATACGAAAAAGAATCGAGTCGAATGCAAAGTATGGAAAGAATGAAAAGGGTGGAAGAGAACATCCCTACCTAATTCCTTTGTTTAAGCTATGTGTCATCTAGGTCTTCATAGCTCAAACACGTGAATTAGGTGGATACAAAGTGACTTCAGCTAAATTGCTACCTTGGTCCATTGCTTTGCACCACTTGTGCATGGAGCTAACAAAATAGATGAATGCTTCTTCAGGTCAGATTCATCTCTGAAGTTAGAATCCAACTTGTTCTAAAAGAAAGATGAATCTTACATAATCCCTGCCCAAATCAATCTCTTTTAGTGAAATGGGAGGATTTTCTTATTTGCAATTCGCCTCCAATAAATCTAAATAGAGGGGAATTTCAATTTATAATCCCTACCTAACCAATAGAATGGTAAAGGTGGATTACCTAGTTTTACAAGGATATAAAATCCTCTTTATCTATAGAGAGAATTTGAATAGCTTACCAAAAGTGGATTCAATGTTCTTTCAAAACTTTATGTAGTTTTGAGAATCCACTTTGAGGGACTAGGATCCATAGGGATTAATCTAATTATTGTAGACTCCAATTGATTGAAACCTATTTTACTTGTTCTTCCAAAAAGATTAAGATCTTTATAACTACGTCCCAAGATGGGAACTCATAATGTAAAAGATCGTGTTATCTTTAAGGTCATAAGTAAAAATAGATTATTCCAATCATTTCTTGACTACTTAATCCTTACAGATCTTTAGTTGGATCTCAAACCTTAAAGGTCTTCTTGATCCTTCTAGAGTTCTCTCCCTTATATTCTAGATCTATTAAAAATGACCTATGTTAACATCTTCATTAGATCTTTCCTATTGTTCAGGTAACTTGATTTATCAAGTATCAAAAAGATGATCTTTCTAAGCTTTCTGTCAAGCTTGCTCTAAGATCATTTTCCGTCCCATACTAGTGGGTTCCTCATCCAATCCACATAACTTTGTCTCTATACTTTCTCACCTTTTCTGTCCTTATAAATGCCCTTCATACAATGGTACCAAGTTTATAAGAGCAAGGACTAAGGTGCTTAGATTACACCACCTCTAATCTTACTTAAATATTTGGTTAACCATTTAATGTGGTTTGTTATGTTATCCCTATGAAGCATCAAAATATCTTTAGGTTTATCCTTTATAGTTCATCGAACTTCTTTTCCTAATCCACTTAGGATTTATACAATCCTTATGGTGTATGCAAGTCTTCTCTTGTATTGGGGTTCTTTAAGAATCCCCAACTTTTGAGAACTTCATTTAGTTGGAAGATGTAATAAAAGATATATGAAGTACTAGAATATGAGGAAGTACTTCAACTTTATCTATTTCTTGCATATCTTTTACCTTGCAATACCCTATTCGCTCTTTTCAAGGCATAAGATACAAGTTCTCGGGGACTTTCTCCCCTCCTTAAGAGTTTTCGTCCTCAGAAACTACCTTAGAGTAATTTTGAAACTTGTACTCTTTCAAAGGTATTTGAAAGAGTTTATTTTCAATCTTTTATTGTTCCCCTTGGTAAAAAGAACTATTCAAAGCTTCTTGCTTTCTCTTCTCCAAGCTTACAGAATAAATGTCCCAAAGTTCAAGTTGAGATTACCCACAAATTCGATGTCCCATACCACCGAATTTACTTCAGTGGCAGTGTAAACCTAGATGTCCCATACCATCCGGCTTACACTTCCACTTTATTAAAGGTAACTTTAGCTTGTGTTTTGGGATCAAACCTTCTTCTAGTGGGTTTATTCACATAAAAAAATAATAGCTCATATTGTTGGTGCATTTTACCCAAGCCTACATGCTTGATATGCTTGATATCATCCTCATTTGTAAGTCACATGAGTAGTCATGTGAACACCTCTTGTAAAAGAGTTCATTTTTATCTCTTGTATTTGAAAAAAGAAAAAAGGAAAAGGATGGCTTACCTCATGCATGATGTAAAAGCAATTTCGTGGCTCTAACTACCAAAACCCACGACTTTTTGAGCTGAGGGAATATCTCCTAACTTTGGGGATCACTTTTAGGTGGAGCCATTCGAATTCGAATTCAAAACTCCCTCCAAGAATAGCTATAAAAGGAGCAAGAAGGAAGAGGCGATTAGCAAGCCTTGTACGTGACCACTTGATGTCATTTTGTAGAGATTGAAGAGCTTACTCCATAGCTCTATCATTCTACTCCCATTGTGCAAAGATTCATTGCCAATGTGGTTGTAATCATATGTGAATCTATACATTTATTATCATCTACTCCTCTGTTTTGTTCTCTGCTATACTCACTCAGAGCAGTAACTTCAGAAGGTCATATCTCGAGTTCTACTGAACCTTTTTCAGTGATTTAACGTGCGTTGGATAGTTCTTACTGTCTACTTTCTCCATTTTACTGCTCACTGGTCTATCTCTGCAGAGCCCCGAGAATGGTGAGCATGTTCCAGAAATTGATAAATCTTGTTCTCAGTGCTCAGTCCATCCTTTGAAGTGTTTTAACTTGGATTGGGAAGCTTGCTAAGTCTATTTGCTATGCCCAAAAGGAATTTTTCTAATTCCTACCAGGTTGAGAGCACTGTTCATTTTTTCCAGCAGGTGTATGTCCAAAAATAGCAAGTTTTGGGAGCTAGTCATTTCACAACTAGTCTGTCTTGACTTAAACTTTTGGGATACATGTTCCAAAGTACTTGGCTGATATTTTGGTGGATTTAGGAAGCTTAAAGGGTCTACTAATCAACTCTGAAGTCTCAGTTGGCTGGTGTGAAGCTGGTTGTAGCAGCACCTACTCATCTTTGGATTGCATCCACCATCTCTCTTCACAGTGGTATCAGAGCATAGTCAAGCAACATGGGAGATGGATTTCTATCAACAATTGACAAATTGGATCGAAACAACTACCCGGAATGGTCTCTAAGGATGGAGGCTTACCTTCAAGGGAGGAATCTATATGGATTCATATCCGGAGATGAAGCAATGCCAACCATGAGGAACAAAGGGCAACCATCACATGAAGAAGTGGAAGGACTTACAAATTGGTGTTCGAAGGATGCACTTGCAAGGTCCTATATTCTAAACTCAATCTCTGATTTTCTTTTACCTCATGTCAAGGGATGCAAGACATCAAGAGAGACCTGGAATGCACTTGCTTCTTTCTTCTCTTCCAACACTCGAGCAAGGAAGAACCAATTGTGGATGGAGTTCACAACAATGAAGAAAAGCCCGAAGCAAAATGTGACTGATTATGTCACAAAGATGAAGGAGATTTCCGACCAACTTGGAAGCATTGGAGAGGTAATTGAAGAGGAGCAAATCATAAGACAAATCATGAATGGAATCAAAGCAGACGACAAGTGGGAGTCATTCACAACAGCCATGGTTTATACATGGATATGCATGTACCCGACCAACACACTCATGGGCCAACTCTTCACTCATGAAGCAAAGATAAGCAAAGGTGGTGAGTCCTCAAGAGGTAATCAAACTTCTACGTTATATTTTGATAAAGCTAAGGTCAAGGAAAAGTCAAAGAATAGGAAGAATGAAGATGAAGGTAGCTCTTTCCAAGCAAACTTTGCAGGTAGAGGAAGAGCTAGAGGAAGAGGCAGAAGTGGAAAGCAAGGCAGAGGGAGATTTCAATCATCTCAACCTTGCAATATATGTGGCTTATCTAATCATACTACTGAAGAATGTTTCAGGAACCCGAGGAACTCAAGAGGAAGAGGATTCAATAGAGGTGGCTATGGATCAAATAGAGGTAGATACAATGGAGGCTACAACAACAACAACTACTACAACAACAATTACAACAACAACAACAACAACTATCAAAGTGGCCATAGAGGAAGAAGAGATTACAATAACTATGCAGAGGACCAAAGTCAAGAAGATTCGTTATTGATTATGAATCTATCAGTGAAGAAGGGTAAGGATGATGATCACATATTTTACATTGATTCGGGATGCTCGAACCATGTAGCAGGAAATGTGGCTTTACTTTCTGATTTGGAAGATCCTCATAACAAGCATGAAGTGCAGATAGGAGATGACACAAAGCACTCAGTGGAGAAGATAGGTAATGTGAAGACATCAGATGGGAATATGAACCTCTTAAGCAAAGTCTTGTATGTCCCTACAATTACCAAAAATTTAATAAGTGTTGGACAGATTGTTGAAAAAGGATTGCAGGTTATATTCAATCGATTTGGAGCATATTTTGAATACCCAAGGCAAGGCTTTCGAAGGATTGCCAAAGGAGAAAAGACAGGAAGGCTTTTCACTTTTGAAGTGGAAGATACAAAGAAGATAGCTTTGTTTAGCTATGGATCTCAAACTCTAACAGAGTTGGAGATATGGCACAAAAGGCTTGCTCACATTGGTGAGAGGACACTCAAACAGATTTACAAGGACCAAAGTGTACTTGGTTTGCCTAATATCACAAGGCAACACATGATTTATAAGTGTGAAGCTTGTCAACTCGGCAAGGCTCATAGACAACCTTTCAATAAGAAAGGATATATGTATCAAAATCCTTTGGATCTAGTGCACACCGATGTGTGGGGTCCAAGTAAGGAGCCATCTATATCAGGCTCAAGATATTATGTGTCTTTCATAGATGATTGTAGCAGGTGGACCATTCTGTTTTTCATGAAGCACAAGGATGAAGTGTTTAATTGCTTTAAGAAGTATACTGCTCTTGTTGAAAACCAAACAGGTAGGACTTTGAAACGACTCAGATCAGATGGTGGAGGAGAATACTTTTCTTCTGAATTTGATGCCTTCTTCCATGAAAGAGGCATTAAAAGGGAAGTCACTACAAGGTATACACCCGAACTCAATGGTGTAGCAGAGAGGAGGAACAGAGCTATTGTCGAAGCTGCAAGGTCCATCCTCAACAAAAAGGGATTGCCAATCTACCTATGGGCAGAGGCTGTGTCGACAGCCACATATCTCATAAATAGAATTCCATCTAAGTCACTAGATGGAACCACTCCATATGAAGTGTGGAATGGAAGAAGACCTAGTCTAGAGCATTGCAAAATCTTTGGATGCTTAGCCTATGCTCACATTCCTTCTCAAGTAAGAGGGAAATTGGATCCCAAGGCAGACAAGTGCGTATTTATTGGTTATGACCAAAACCAAAAAGGATATAGATTGTACAATCCAACCAATAAAGGATTTTCTGTGAGTAGAGATGTAATTTTTGATGAAAACAAATCATGGTTTGATGATGACAAGAAAGTGAAGCTGCCTTATGACTTGGATGAAGATTTTCCATCACTTCAACCAAAGGAGCCAAAGCAGATTGAAGAAAGTGATTCGGAGATTGACCTAGAAGACTTGGAAAGACTAAAGCTATGGAAGAAAAAAGGAAAAGAAAAGATGTAGGATGCTACATATGGACCCGAGAGCTCACATCAACCACTTAGAAGGTCTTCAAGGGAGAAGAAGAAACCAGAGAGGTTTGGTTATGATACTTCTTTGGTCAGCAAGCACTCAATCTACATTGCAAAGGATTCAACCAATGAAGAACCTACCACATTTGAAGAAGCACAAAGCAATAAAGCTTGGAGAGATGCAATGGATAAAGAAATGGAAGCCTTGAAGGAGAATGACACTTGGGAGCTTGTACCTAACAAGCCATCTATGAAGATAATCGGATCTCGATGGATATACAAAATCAAGAGGAATCCAGATGGAAGTATAAATAGACACGAAGCAAGGTTAGTTGCTAAAGGGTTTGCTCAAACCCATGGTATTGATTATGAGGAGACTTTCTCTCCTGTTGCAAAAATGCCTACAATTAGGGTTCTCATTAGTCTTGCTGCATCTAGAAATTGGAATCTTTATCAACTTGACATAAAGAATGCTTTCTTGAATGGATGGATTTCTGAGGAAGTGTATATGGCACAACCTCCTGGATATGAGGATGCACATCATCCTAACTATGTATGCAAACTAAAGAAAGCTTTGTATGGATTGAAGCAAGCTCCAAAAGCTTGGAATTTCAGATTGGTGACTTATCTGCAGGACCAAGGATTCAAAGCTAGCAAGGCGGATACCTCTTTGTTCATAAAGAGGAATGAATCTGAAGTGATCTATTTATGTGTGTATGTTGATGATATTATTATCACAGGCAATGATCTTGAAGGAATCAAACAGGTAAAGAGTCAAATGAAGGAGGAGTTCAAAATAAGTGACCTCGGACCACTCACTTATTTTCTTGGATTGGAGTTGATCTACACAGATTCAGGTATATACATCACACAAAGGAAGTATGTCCATGACATGCTCGCCAAGTTCAAGATGGAAAATACCAAGTGTGCAGGTACACCTATGGAGCAAAATCATAAGCTTAGTGCTTATGAAGGAGAGCCAATTGAAGACATCACAAGCTATCAAAGCTTGGTTGGAAGTTTGAACTATGCAACACTCACAAGGGTGGATATATGCTATAGTGTTAGCATATTGAGTCAGTTTATGCATAAGCCGAGAAGACCACATATGGAAGCGGCCAAGCGAGTCCTCAAGTACCTAAAGGGGAGCATGAATGAAGGTTTGTTTTATTCATTTACTTCATATATTGAGCTAAAGGTCTACTCAGATGTAGATTGGGCCGGATCTAAAGATGATAGAAGAAGCACATCAGGGTATATATCATTTGCAGGTTCAAAAATCATTTCTTGGTCATCAAAGAAGCAACCAACCGTGGCATTATCTTCTACTGAAGCTGAATATAGAGTAATGCAACTCAAGAAATCATGTGGTTAAAATCTTTGTACATAGATCTTGGACTTCATTCTTCAACACCTCACATTTTTGGTGACAACACAAGCTCACTACATCTAGCAGCTAATTCGGTATACCATGCTAGAACCAAGCATATTGAAGTCCACTACCATTACATAAGGGAGAAGCTAATGAGCAAGGATATCCAACTCCTATGTCTCTACAGATATGCAATGTGCAAACATGTTAACTAAAGCTCTTGATGGTACAAAGTTAAGTAGATTCAAGTTGATGATTGGCTTGCAGGAAATCAAGGAAAATTGAAGACTTATTTGGAGGCCAAGCATGTTAGGCTTGAGAGGGAGATGTTGGTGCATTTTACCCAATCCTACATGCTTGATATGCTTGATATCATCCTCATTTGTAAGTCACATGAGTAGTCATGTGAACACCTCTTGTAAAAGAGTTCATTTTTATCTCTTGTATTTGAAAAAAGAAAAAAGGAAAAGGATGGCTTACCTCATGCATGATGTAAAAGCAATTTCGTGGCTCTAACTACCAAAACCCACGACTTTTTGAGCTGAGGGAATATCTCCTAACTTTGGGGATCACTTTTAGGTGGAGCCATTCGAATTCGAATTCAAAACTCCCTCCAAGAATAGCTATAAAAGGAGCAAGAAGGAAGAGGCGATTAGCAAGCCTTGTATGTGACCACTTGATGTCATTTTGTAGAGATTGAAGAGCTTACTCCATAGCTCTATCATTCTACTCCCATTGTGCAAAGATTCATTGCCAATGTGGTTGTAATCATATGTGAATCTATACATTTATTATCATCTACTCCTCTGTTTTGTTCTCTACTATACTCACTCAGAGCAGTAACTTCAGAAGGTCATATCTCGAGTTCTACTGAACCTTTTTCAGTGATTTAACATGCGTTGGATAGTTCTTACTGTCTACTTTCTGCATTTTACTGCTCACTGGTCTATCTCTGCAGAGCCCCGAGAATGGTGGGCATGTTCCAGAAATTGATAAATCTTGTTCTCAGTGCTTAGTCCATCATTTGAAGTGTTTTAACTTGGATTGGGAAGCTTGCTAAGTCTATTTGCTATGCCCAAAAGGAATTTTTCTAATTCCTACCAGGTTGAGAGCACTGTTCATTTTTTCCAGCAGGTGTATGTCCAAAAATAGCAAGTTTTGGGAGCTAGTCATTTCGCAACTAGTCTGTCTTGACTTAAACTTTTGGGATACATGTTCCAAAGTACTTGGCTGATATTTTGGTGGATTTAGGAAGCTTAAAGGGTCTACTAATCAACTCTGAAGTCTCAGTTGGCTGGTGTGAAGCTGGTTGTAGCAGCACCTACTAATCTTTGGATTGCATCCACCATCTCTCTTCACAGTGGTATCAGAGCATAGTCAAGCAACATGGGAGATGGATTTCCATCAACAATTGACAAATTGGATCGAAACAACTACCCGGCATGGTCTCTAAGGATGGAGGCTTACCTTCAAGGGAGGAATCTATACGGATTCATATCCGGAGATGAAGCAATGCCAACCATGAGGAACAAAGGGCAACCATCACATGAAGAAGTGGAAGGACTTACAAATTGGTGTTCGAAGGATGCACTTGCAAGGTCCTATATTCTAAACTCAATCTCTGATTTTCTTTTACCTCATGTCAAGGGATGCAAGACATCAAGAGAGACCTGGAATGCACTTGCTTCTTTCTTCTCTTCCAACACTCGAGCAAGGAAGAACCAATTGTGGATGGAGTTCACAACAATGAAGAAAAGCCCGAAGCAAAATGTGACTGATTATGTCACAAATATGAAGGAGATTTCCGACCAACTTGGAAGCATTGGAGAGGTAATTGAAGAGGAGCAAATCATAAGAAAAATCATGAATGGAATCAAAGCAGACGACAAGTGGGAGTCATTCACAACAGCCATGGATTTATACATGGATATGCATGTACCCGACCTCAACACACTCATGGGCCAACTCTTCACTCATGAAGCAAAGATAAGCAAAGTTGGTGAGTCTTCAAGAGGTAATCAAACTTTTGCCTTATATTCTGATAAAGCTAAGGTCAAGGAAAAGTCAAAGAATAGGAAGAATGAAGATGAAGGTAGCTCTTTCCAAGCAAACTTTGCAGGTAGAGGAAGAGCTAGAGGAAGAGGCAGAAGTGGAAAGCAAGGCAGGGGGAGATTTCAATCATCTCAACCTTGCAATATATGTGGCTTATCTAATCATACTACTGAAGAATATTTCAGGAACCCGAGGAACTCAAGAGGAAGAGGATTCAATAGAGGTGGCTATGGATCAAAGAGAGGTAGATACAATGGAGGCTACAACAACAACAACTACTACAACAACAATTACAACAACAACAACAACAAGTATCAAAGTGGCCATAGAGGAAGAAGAGATTACAATAACTATGCAGAGGACCAAAGTCAAGAAGATTCATTATTGATTATGAATCTATCAGCGAAGAAGGGTAAGCATGATGATCACATATTTTACATTGATTCGGGATGCTCGAACCATGTAGCAGGAAATGTGGCTTTACTTTCTGATTTGGAAGATCCTCATAACAAGCATGAAGTGCAGACAGGAGATGACACAAAGCACTCAGTGGAGAAGATAGGTAATGTGAAGACATCAGATGGGAATATGAACCTCTTAAGCAAAGTCTTGTATGTCCCTACAATTACCAAAAATTTAATAAGTGTTGGACAGATTGTTGAAAAAGGATTGCAGGTTATATTCAATCGATTTGGAGCATATGTTGAAGACCCAAGGCAAGGCTTTCGAAGGATTGCCAAAGGAGAAAAGACAGGAAGGCTTTTCACTTTTGAAGTGGAAGATACAAAGAACATAGCTTTGTTTAGCTATGGATCTCAAACTCTAACAGAGTTGGAGATATGGCACAAAAGGCTTGCTCACATTGGTGAGAGGACACTCAAACAGATTTGGAGGGACCAAAGTGTACTTGGTTTGCCTAATATCACAAGGCAACACATGATTTATAAGTGTGAAGCTTGTCAACTCGGCAAGGCTCATAGACAACCTTTCAATAAGAAAGGATATATGTATCAAAATCCTTTGGATCTAGTGCACACGGATGTGTGGGGTCCAAGTAAGGAGCCATCTATATCAGGCTCAAGATATTATGTGTCTTTCATAGATGATTGTAGCAGGTGGACCATTCTGTTTTTCATGAAGCACAAGGATGAAGTGTTTAATTGCTTTAAGAAGTATATTGCTCTTGTTGAAAACCAAACAGGTAGGACTTTGAAACGACTCAGATCAGATGGTGGAGGAGAATACTTTTCTTCTGAATTTGATGCCTTCTTGCATGAAAGAGGCATTAAAAGGGAAGTCACTACAAGGTATACACCCAAACTCAATGGTGTAGCAGAGAGGAGGAACGGAGCTATTGTCGAAGCTGCAAGGTCCATGCTCAACGAAAAGGGATTGCCAAACTACCTATGGGCAGAGGCTGTGTCGACAGCCACATATCTCATAAATAGACTTCCATCTAAGTCACTAGATGGAACCACTCCATATGAAGTGTGGAATGGAAGAAGACCTAGTCTAGAGCATTGCAAAATCTTTGGATGCTTAGCCTATGCTCACATTCCTTCTCAAGTAAGAGGGAAATTGGATCCCAAGGTAGAGAAGTGCGTATTTATTGGTTATGACCAAAACCAAAAAGGATATAGATTGTACAATCCAACCAATAAAGGATTTTTTGTGAGTAGAGATGTAATTTTTGATGAAAACAAATCATGGTTTGATGATGACAGGAAAGTGAAGCTGCCTTATGACTTGGATGAAGATTTTCCATCACTTCAACCAAAGGAGCCAAAGCAGATTGAAGAAAGTGATTCGGAGATTGACCTAGAAGACTTGGAAAGACTAAAGCTATGGACGAACAAACGAAAAGCAAAGATGTAGGATGCTACATATGGACCCGAGAGCTCACATCAACCACTTAGAAGGTCTTCAAGGGAGAAGAAGAAACCAGAGAGGTTTGGTTATGATACTTCTTTGGTCAGCAAGCACTCAGTCTACATTGCAAAGGATTCAACCAATGAAGAACCTACCACATTTGAAGAAGCACAAAGCAAGAAAGCTTGGAGAGATGCAATGGATGAAGAAATGGAAGCCTTGAAGGAGAATGACACTTGGGAGCTTGTACCTAACAAGCCATCTATGAAGATAATCGGATCTCGATGGATATACAAAATCAAGAGGAATCCAGATGGAACTATAAATAGACACAAAGCAAGGTTAGTTGCTAAAGGGTGGAAAAAGAAAAAAGGAAAAAGGTGGCTTACCTCATGCATGATGTAAAAGCAATTTCGTGGCTCTAACTACCAAAACCCATGACTTTTTGAGCTGAGGGAATATCTCCTAACTTTGGGGATCACTTTTAGGTGGAGCCATTCGAATTCGAATTCAAAACTCCCTCCAAGAATAGCTATAAAAGGAGCAAGAAGGAAGAGGCGATTAGCAAGCCTTGTACGTGACCACTTGATGTCATTTTGTAGAGATTGAAGAGCTTACTCCATAGCTCTATCATTCTACTCCCATTGTGCAAAGATTCATTGCCAATGTGGTTGTAATTATATGTGAATCTATACATTTATTATCATCTACTCCTCTGTTTTGTTCTCTGCTATACTCACTCAGAGCAGTAACTTCAAAAGGTCATATCTCGAGTTCTACTGAACCTTTTTCAGTGATTTAACGTGCGTTGGATAGTTCGTACTGTCTACTTTCTGCATTTTACTACTCACTGGTCTATCTCCGCAGAGCCCCGAGAATGGTGGGCATGTTCCAGAAATTGATAAATCTTGTTCTCAGTGCTCAGTCCATCATTTGAAGTGTTTTAACTTGTATTGGGAAGCTTGCTAAGTCTATTTGCTATGCCCAAAAGGAATTTTTCTAATTCCTACCAGGTTGAGAGCACTGTTCATTTTTTCCAGCAGGTTTATGTCCAAAAATAGCAAGTTTTGGGAGCTAGTCATTTCGCAACTAGTCTGTCTTGACTTGAACTTTTGGGATACATGTTCCAAAGTACTTGGATGATATTTTGGTGGATTTAGGAAGCTTAAAGGGTCTACTAATCAACTCTGAAGTCTCAGTTGGCTGGTGTGAAGCTGGTTGTAGCAGCACCTACTCATCTTTGGATTGCATCCACCATCTCTCTTCACACATATGAGCAACATTATAGCAAGTAAACCCATTTTCAATATGTAAAATGACATTAAAAAATGTATAAACTTATCTTCTTGGATTTCTTATGCATCCATAAAAAATTGTCGAATAAGAGCTAGAGGTATGCTCTTCATCTCGTCTCACCCGCTTAGCTCGCTGCCACGCTTCGCAGTAACAAAAGGCGGCGGAAGAAGAGAAACATTGCCGAGAAGCAACACCTCTTCGTTCTCGATCCTTTCTTGCTTTATATCGCTCCTAGATAACAGTGTCGAATCATCACTCTTGCCGCAGCTATCGCACTAGCATGCGGAGGCATTCGTGCCCCCGATCTTCAATCATTCCGACCACTGACTATGGCCCCCCCGTCGCCTCAACATAGCCCTCTAACATCTACCTACAAGGGAGGTGAACCATCTGAGATTCATGATGGTTGTCTCAAGATCTTGAACAAAACTGCATCGCAAAGGAAAATAGACGGAGTGTTTCAACCCATCTGGACAATGAGGTGAGTTAGCAGAACGATCCTACGACTGCATCAATCTACTATCACATACGAACTGTAGAAGATGCATTCAAAACCCAATTATAGCGTATATTATGAGGTCTCAGCTATGGAGAGTTCTGATGCTTGTAGCTTTAGTTGGTTGCAGAGAGAGCGAACTCCTTCCATGGCCTGTTGCATGGGTTGTGCACACCTCCCCGTATCCCATACAATGGGAGACAATCGAGCCTGTTAAAAGGGACGCCTCTCTCATTGCATATGGTGCACGTGCTTGCAGAAGGAGAGAATCTGACAAAGCTAGATATTATCCCATCGCCGGAGATAGTAGGTGCAGGCATGGACAAGAACAAAAACTACAAGGTTCAGGCAACAGCTTCGATGGAGAAAGCTATTACGGAAGCACAAGGGGGGTTTGGAACTGAAAACAATGGAGTATGTGTCCGCAACATCGTCTTTCTCACTACAGCCGCTGGCCTCTGCTCCAGCATCGTCTTCGTCACCACCTGGCCAAGGAAAGTGCATGGTGCTTTGGATAAGACAATAGCTTGTCTCCCTGGTGATCAAGGATTGAATCCCGAATTCTACAAACGTTGCTCACGATCATTTTAGCGAATCAAACCAACTAGCAACGATCTGCATATGGCAAAAGTACTTCGACAGAGATGAAGAAGTGTTACAGCAATGCAATTTCGACGCAGCTCAACAAGAGCTTACAAACTATTGATGAAGATAAAAATCTCCATAGATCTCAACCTAAGGGCTCTGATACCACTATTGTGGAAGGACTCCATAGCCTTCACACAACTGAACTGAGGACTAACTAGCAAGGCCACACACTAGGAAGAGAGATGTCTTTCCACCCAACCAACCCCTCCAATATATAGCTCCAAGTCCAAGGGGGTAAGTCCCTCTCAAGGGGACGTGTACCTTCCATAACATGGGTCCCTAAGGTGGTCATATGGTTTCCAAGCTTAGGATATCACATGAAATCACATGGCTTCTAAAAGAAGACTCTCCAAGCTCTCATGTACAAACCAAGTGGCTAGGAGAAGCTTCCAATCAAGCCTAAGGTACTCAACCTTAGAGAATTAGCCCTAAGGTTCAAGACCCATCTAAAAGGGTAAATAAACCATAATTTCCAAGGGCTTCACACCTAGAAACCCAAGGGTTCTACCCCTCAGACCCATGTAATTATACAACAGAGGCTTTCTTGGTGCATGCATAAATTGGATTAATGTACTTACTCCATAAGAAATGTCCATATGATTGAGATCCATGGGTGTACCTGTAATTTGGTGTTTTCCATACTGAATTTTCTCAACATATCATGAACATACTTCCTCTTAGTAATATACACACTAGAATCTGTATACACAAGTTCAAGACCAAGAAACTATGTTAACAAACCAAGATAACTGATTTTAAATTCTTCCATCATTTGAGCTTTAACCTGCTTGATGTCATTAGCATCATTTTCTCTAATGATAATGTCATCCACATAGACACATAAGTAAATAACTCTGAGTTTGGTCTTCTTTACAAATAAAGAAGAACCTACTTTGCTAACAACAAATCCTTGATCTTGCAAATAAGTAACAAGCCTATGGTTCCAAGATCTAGGAGTTTGCTTTAGGCCATAGAGTGCCTTCCTTAGCTTGCATACATAGCTAGATTTGTCTTTATCTTCGTACTCTAGTGGTTGAGCCATGTACACTTCTTTTGATATCCATCTATTTAAGAATTCATTGTTAACATCTAACTGATATAGGTTTCAATTCTAAGTAGCCGTACTTACCAAAAATCTAATTCTTGCCATCTTAGGCATAGGTGGAAAAGTCTCTCCATAGTCCACTCCATGGGTTTGAGCAAACCCCTTTGCTATTAGCCTTTCCTTGTACCTATTTATAGAACCATCTAGGTTGTTCTTGATTTTATAGATCCACTTGGATCCTATTACCTTCGTGCTTGGCTTCTTGGGAACCAAATCCCAAATATTCGCAGAAATATAATCTCTTTGTGATCAATAACTTTAAAGGAAATATTTTAACATGATATGATCAATGTAAAGTGTAGAAATTCACTCAAGTATTCCTGATGACGTGTTATCAGACAAGAGCATAAACACAATAACCAACTAAAAAGGAACCAAGTGACTGATACCAATTGATCTACAATGAGGTTGTACTTGGGGTGAAATTGGGTTATTCAATCAGGCATATGAACCTTAGATTAGGATGACATCTAGAGAGAGATATACAAATCCTTAGGTCTTCGGAGGCTAGTGTCAATCACACTGCTAGGTCTTCGGCCTAGTAGTTGAGCAGTTATCCTTACTATCCTAGTTTGGAGACTAACAAATCAGAGATGTCTTATGGTATGGAGAGATTTCCTAGGACAATAAGAGCATACATTTTCTCGTAAATCGAGATACAGATGAGGCCTTCTAGAGCTATAAACTTGATCAGCCTTATGAAGTAGGAATGCTTACAATCTATGAACTCAATGATCCAGATACCCTAGGACAAGTAACCTACTTAGATAATACTTCACAATAGGTCTTTGTGGTCATAGAGCATGGTAGGCATGCCTACACTTGGAAGGGTGAATTTGTGTTTCACCAACCAAGATCTAATGTCTCTTATGGTCACCAAGGAGCCAGAACATCCAAATCTCATGGAGATCAAAGGGTCAGGAGTAGAGATAGGCCAGAAGTAAGATTTGCTAACCCAATAGGAAGAGAAGGAACGAGACCAAAGGCAGATAGGATAGAAAATGTAAGAGATAGAGACCCAAGGAATCAAAGAAATATAGAAGAATTCCCTTTGCCAAGGCCTAGAGAACACATGACGACCTTAAGGCCTATACAACTGGTCAAGTCTATGAAGAATTACTTGGATGGTACAGGAGACCCTTATGATCATGTGGCAGAATGTAGGCAAGTGTTGAAGGCTGAGCAAGTTGAAGACATGTTCACGCAATACAATGATTTTGTTCTAACACTCAAGAATACTACCTTGACTTTGTTTTGGCCACTACATGAGAGACAATTGAGGAATATAGACCAGTTACTAAAAGCCTTCATTACAATATTTTCTAAGAGTGGCATCAGACACAACACCTCCTCACTGATCCATAGCTTCAAACAAATACCTCAAGAGATACTTAGACTTTCAGGAAGAAGATTTAGGAAATACCTAGAGAGATACCTAGTGCTAGAGCTACCCACTCTAGCCAAACAAGTGGCTTTATTCTTAGATGGATTGTTGAGTACCAAATTGAGATCATATGTGTACTTGAAGGACCCTAGAACCATAGAAGAGTGTGTAAGCATGTGCATAGATATTGAGGATAATCTAGGGAGGGAATTGGAGCTTTCAAAAATCAATAAAAATTCAGATAGCTCTACTAGCCTTACCTCAAAACATCCACATCTATTGAGGAGCTTGAAGAGAAGGTAGCTAAGAAACTAGGAGTCTCTAGCCAACAAATACCTAGATTTGCTTGAGTGAAAAGATGCTACACCTATGGAGGAGACCTCATGGCCAATGTGTGCCCAATTATGGCTCAATCCCAAGCGAACCCGAATAGCGAATAGTGCACCATAGAACGAAGATACACCAACCACACTACACAAGACTGCCCCTAGATCGGCCAATTGCTTATGCAAGTAGGCAATTAATATGATGCAGAGAGGAATTACACCACCACTGGATGAGAGGGATTAGGCATGGCATATGTAGTCAAGAAGTTTAGATATTATTTGCTTGCAAATAAGTTAAATTTTTTTTACGGACCATCAAATTCTTCTGTACTTGGTTAACAAGCCATGAAATACAGGTAGATTAGTAAGATGTTTCTTTTTACTAATGGAATATGACTTTGAGCTAGTGGTGAGGAAAGCCAAGACTCACTTGAGATTAGATCATCTCTCAAGGCTCACATCCAGAGAGGGCCCATAAGGAGTATCAGATGATCTTCTTGATGCTTACTTGTTTAATTTGGAAGTTTTACCATAGTGGGCCAAGACATTAGTGATAGTATTGACATAGGAGCCCAAATACCCATTAATAAACACTCAAGATAAGGAGGTAGTAAAATCCGTGAAGTACCATATCATGGCATGGAGTATGTACAAGCATGCACATCAAGGAATATTAGCTTGTTGTGTGGAAGAGGAGGAGTACGCAAAGTAGTTGCAATTAGCACATGTAGGTGCATTCGAGCAACACTATTCAAAGAAAAAAACTTTATAGAAACTAAGGAGACATGGAGTGCACTGGGCAACTATGGAAGTAGATGTCCATAGGATGTGCTAGGAATGCCCAATTCTTCTACTAGACCCTCTGTAGATCATGAAATCTTGTATCAAGTAAGCCATTAGTGAACTTCTTGATGATGAAAACATTCCCTTAGGAGATGACATTGGCCAAGAGAAGGAGCCTAGAAAAAGAAGTATTAGATTACACCCTCATAGTGATAATCTATATAGAAGAGGCAGAGACAGCTATCTATGATTGTGTCTCCATGACAGCGAATATCTTAAAGTGCTAGAGATGGTTACTAGAATGTAGCAGGTGAACATTTTGGTTTTGATAGAGTAATTAGAGCAATATTGTTTGCGGGTCTTTGGTGGCCAGCTCTTCACATGGATGCACATACCTACGTGAAGAGGTGTGATATTTGTCAAAGAACGTAGTATCCAATACATAAAGATGAGATGCCATTGAAGCCCATGATGGGAGGAAGCGCATTCTCTAAGTGGGGAATAGACGTTGTTCATCCTATTAATCCCCCAGGTAAGGGCTCACATGCGAAATACAATGTTGTGGTTACTGATTATCTAACTAAATGAGTAGAGGTAAAGGCCACAACAAAAAATGATGCTCAAACTATGGCTAAGTTCCTATTTCAGAATGTATTCACTAGATATGATTTTGCAATTGCATTGGTGAGTGATCATCGTACCCACTTCTTGAATGAGGTTATTGAAAACTTCTTACAAGAATTCTCGCTAGTACATAAGAAGTTGGATCCATATCACCCACAAGCCAATGAACAAGCCGAGAGCACAAAGAAGATACTATGCAATGTGCTAACTAAACTAGTTAATAATAAACACTCTAATTGGGACAAATAGCTACACCATGCACTTTGGGCATACTGAGTTGCCTCTAAGATACTACTCCAAGCCACACCCTTTCACATGGTCTTTGGTCAAAATGTTGTGCTTCCATTAGACTTTCTAATACCTACATTAAAGGTAGCACAAGAACATGAGTGGATGGGCCATGAACTTCAACAACACAAGCAAGAAGAAGAAGCTTGGATGACAACACACAATACCACTAGAATGTACAAAGATAAGTAAGCCCTTAGGGAAATAGCCATTTATACAAGCCAAGGGAAAAAACCTCCTAAAGAGGGAAAAAAGTGCCCTGGCAGTGCTAGTGTGTTCACACACATCAGGACCTAAACATACCAACACTCTCAATTGGATTGTTCTCAAAACCACCTGCAGTCAGATAGGCATGTATCTTTTCATACCAAGCACATGGTTCTTGCTGCAAACCATATAATGTTGTTTTCAATGTGCATACTTGGTTTTCATGCCATTTTTGCATAAAGCCACGGGGCTAAAAAACGTACACTTCTTCATGCAACACACCATTCAAAAATGAAGTTTTAATGTCCAACTGATGTACATTCCAACCATGATGAGCTGCAAGTGCACACATGCTATGAGCAGTAGTCATTGGCATGTAGGATCAAAGGTCTTATCAAAATTAGTGCCTCTTTCTTGAGCACAACCCTTTGCAACAAGCCTAGCGTTATACATGTGAGCTCTTCCATCATGCTTATGCTTCAGCTTGTATACCCACTTAGTGCCAATGGCCTTCTTCCCATGAGGCAAGTCACATAAAGACCACGTACCATTTTTCATAATAGGATCATATTTTGATGCATAGTAGCCATCCAATTTTTAAATGTTTGTGCTTCATCAAACAAAATAGGCTCATTCTCATCATAGGGACTAGAGGTAGCATAGCATAGCAATTTAATGCAAGAGAAGCACATTGAGAGCCTCAATGAGTATGATATGATAGAGATGCATCTAATTTACTATCTCAAAAAGTCTACACCAACCATTTAGGCACCAGACAACCAAAAAATGTTAAGTACATATGTTGCACAAATAACAGCCTCAAGCTAGAAACTGTGGTAAAGCTTCACTCTTCACCATACACCTCACCATCTCCATAAAGGACATGTTCTTCCTTTCAGCAAATGCATTTTTTTGAGTTGTATACAAAACTATACACTAGTGTTTCATCCCACGTTCATCCAAAAATGCATAATCCAGCTAAGAGAGTGCTTATTTACTTGCCATGAGGTATGATGAAGATACAACTCAAGCTAGTGAAGATGTATGATGTATAGATAGTGGATGTAGCAATCATATGTCATGTTGGAAGGATCATTTTATTAATTTTCAATTCCCAAAAGATCAATGACATTTGGAAATAGGGAAAGTGAGAGCATACCATTCAACACGTGGAAGATATCTATTTTGAAGGGAATCAAAGGGAAAAGTTCTTATTAGAGGTATAACATCTCCCTACTAATACCAAAAACTTGATTTTGGTAGGCCAATGGTAGAAAGGGCTTTCAACGTAGGTTCAACGAGGGAGGATGTTTTGTGGGGGATCTGAAGGTAGGTTTGAAGCTCATGGCAAAAGGAAAGAAGCAAAGGAGAATGTTCACAATGGACATAAATGAGACACATCATTCAATGTATGTCAAATATGGAGAGGAGAGGATAGTAGAGTTGGACCTATGGTGTGAACAAATAGGTCACATCAATCTACAAAAGCTCAAGGATATGAAAAAGAGGAGCTTGTTAAGAGGCCTACCAAATTTTACATCTAAAATGTTGCATGAAATTTATGTAGCTTTCCAATAAGGAAAACAATCAAGCATGCCCTTCAAGAAGAGTACCTATTTGAGTGAAATCGTTTAAGAGCACATCCATATGGATGTTTGGGGAACAACAAGAGAAGCATCCCTTGTGGAAAATAGGTATTTGTAACCTTCATTGAGTACGTTTCAATAAAAATTTGTTTGTATTCCTTAGTACCAAATCATATGTGTTCCACCACATCAAGGAATTCAAGGCATAGTTGGAGTCTAGCAAGTTTATCAAAGCTTTGAGATCCTACGGAAGGGGAGATTAGTTCTCACATAAATTTTTTAAGTTTGTGCAATTGGATGGCATCAAAAGAAAATTTACATGCAGGTATATCCCTCAACAAAATGGGGTAGTAAAGAGAAAGAACAGATACATATCAGAGGCAACAAGGTGTACGCTCAACGAAATGAATATGCCGCATTGTTATTAGGGAGAGGCTACACATATAGTCACATACATCATGAATAGATGTCCCACATCAGGTATAAATAATTTAACCCCAGAGAAACCAAGGATTGGAAGAAAACCTCACATTTCACATCTTAGAATCTTTGGTTGTATATGCTATGTACATGTATCTCAAGAATTGAGGTCAAAGTTAGATGCCAAATCTGAAAGGTGTATCTTTTTGGTATATTCTATGAAACAAAAGGGGTATAAATGCTATAGAACTATCACCAAGGAGCTAAATTTAAGTAGAGATGTTGTATTTGAGTAGTTAAAGCCTTGGTATGCTTGCACAAGTCTGTTGAAAACTGATGAAATAGGTGAGATAAGAAGAATGATGATAGTGTTCAAGAAAGCATGGATTTAAAACATAGCGCACAACACACAATGTCAACATGAAATGGATGTTATCTCATGGCTCTGACCACCTAACCAGAGTGAATCCACCCACCTACTAACCCATGCAGGCTCATGATAACATATAGGTCAAGCCTATGACAAAACTAGCATCAGCTCATGGTCTTGATCACCGGACCAAGGTTGTTCCACCTACCTACAAGCCCATCACAGTGCACTAACAATAGATGCACACACATATACAATTGGCTTTAGTATGAAGGTTTTCATGCACCATTATCTATCTGGAGGTAGGATCTCACACGAAATAAATAGTAGGATCCAAAGAATCCCACTCACTAGGTGTTCAAATCTATCAACATATACATACACTTAGTTTAAGTATGCCATCACATTCCCAAGCTTTCACTCCAAAAAAGTATCTAGTCCACTAATTGATTCTATTCATATAATTTCGCGTCATTCATGCTTCATGCAAAATCAACATAGATGTCTACTATCTTCATTCTACATAATTTTCTTAAACTTGTACATATCTTTAACACACACAACAATTGAATGCATATAGTCTTTTAGAAAGAAAATAGAATTTTAAATTGGAAGCATTTCACATGATTAATTCCGCTCATCTTCATCGTTGTTTGATCCTGCTTTTCTTCAATTGCCTCATTTACTTTTCTTCATCAGCATGCACCTTAGTATCATTAGCATCCTCCAATAATTGCTGCTCAATCTCATAATTTGTATCATTTCTTTTCTTGAAAAACTCTATCCTCTTTCATGCAATATGTGACCTCAAAGGAGTACTCTGTAATTTTCAAAGCGCATACATTCCATTTTCAAACACTGACATCACTACATATGGCCCAAACCATTGTTTAGTCAATTTCTTGCTAGCATCATAGTGAGTGTCGAATGTAGTGTCGTACACCAACACCCAATCATCTACCTCTATTCTATGTGTTCTAAGCCGATGAGTTTCGTCAGAATAAATCTTGTTTTTCAACCTAGACTCCTTTATCTTCTGGACTACTTCTTTCAATTTTTCATTTCCTTCCTCTAACTGCTTGATTCTCCATGATAAAAGTTCCTCTCTCGTCATTCCATCATTCAACAGGAGCTTTAAGCACGTCAATATATGAGTCTGGATGGGGAAGACTGGCCTCTGATAATACATCAATTTAGCACGCATGAATCTTTTGGACTAAGTATATGTCATCCTATCTGCCCACAACACGAATGGAAGAAATCTAGGCCATTCCTTTATGTCACTACTATACGCCTTAAAGATCGCCTTCATGATAGAAGGGTAACCTCTCTTGATCTTTGCATTTGCCTCAGGGTTATAGGCAGTACTGAGAGAAAATCGAATTCCATGGCAATCAAAGAACTCTTTTGCATCTCTTGCATCTAACTCTCCCCTATCAGCAACCACTTTCTCAACATAACTGAGTCTTGAGATGACTTCTTCTAAAAGGAATTTGCATACATTATAAGTCATCTTTGTACAGAGATCTCGACCTTCCACATGGTTGGTCAAGTCCTCTTTGGCAAGAACAATATGCCTCATCTTATCAATCTCCTTGTGCATGGTTACAAGGTTGACCATCCATTTGTAATAAATACAAGGAGGTTAAGTCGTATGTAAAGGGTCTTTGTTTCTAACTCACAAATGCATCTGGCATGCAGCACAAGTGTCCACAAAATCTCTCACACTCACATAAATCCTTGGCCACTAGTAGGCTTCCATAATCTTTTCATACGTAGCATAAAAATCTTTATGACCTTTCCATAAGGTCTTTTGCATCTCTCTCATCACCTTGCTCTAAAGACTCCTAGAACTTAGTACCCTCTATGGACGCTTTACCTTACCTTTAAGCTATCACCAAATAAGTCCATCCTTCAAGAAAGCGTTGTAAGACTTTCTCCTAATGGATCTGTACTTATTTGTGGACCAACCTAGGGAAGGTTTCAACATACTCAGATATTTCCCTATGTCTCTCCACTTGCCATCATACTCATTCTCATGGAACTACTTATATACATATATGAATGGAGCGTATCTCATCATATATGTATCTCTTTATACCTCATCATCATCATCAGAATCATCACTAAATTTTTCTCTTGAAAGCATATTAGCCATTATATTTCACTTCTCGGCTATGTAAACAAAAAAGTGGGATTTATAAACTTTACATACGAGATCCATCTAAGCATAGCAATATCTAGAGAAGAAAAATTTTCTATCATGCCAATAAGTGGAAGACAATCGGTCTCAACTACCACATTCACTCCAATGAAATACTCTTTATCGATCTTTAAAGCAGTCACTATCCCCCATAGCTCTCTCTTTATCTCCGAATATTTTCTTTGAGTGTCATGCAGAATCTTCACACCGAAGCAAAGTACATATCTCTACCCCTCATCATCATCCTGTCCTATGACCTAGCCTATACCAGTAGGACTGGTATCAATAGTCAAAATGATAGGCCTCTAGCCTGAATAATTAATACACTTCAAAATTGGGTCTTCAATTAGTAGTTGCTTCAGTTTACACATAGATTGTGATTGTTTTTTTTTATCCAAATGAACTTCTTTTTCTTTCTCTGAAGATCATATAAGGGGTTCACAATGTGAGTAAAGTGAGGAATCCATATCACATATACTACATAGGCTCCCAAGAACCTCCTCAGCTCACTTACATTACGACACACCTCAAAAATCTTGCTAATGGCCTCAACTTTCCGCGGGTATGGCTTGTGGCCATAGTGTCCACACAGATGTCCTACAATGAGGACCTCAACTACTCCAAAAATAGATTTCTCTAGAGAAAGTGTTATCCCCACATCTTCAAATTTCTCAAATATTTTCTCATAGTTAGAAATATGGTTGCTAATAAAATTTTTGCATCGAGAACCATCTAAACGCTCATCTTTCACTCTTTCCTCACAGCCATATATTGTAATATCATCAATAAACGACACAATCAGTGAAGGTATAAAGTCTCGTAGGACTAGGTTCATGGCATTCATCATGTCAGACATAGAATTCATTGCTCCCTATAGTAAAGCACACATCTCTACAAGGCCTAGTGGATTCTTCATGGTCTTGATGTCTCGACCCTCAATAGCCAACAGAAACTAGTCATACGCTGAATACAGATCACCTATAGAGTAGATGGAATGCTGAGCAAATGCTTCTGCAAACTCATCTACTATAGGTCCTATTTCTACATTTCTTATTGTGATTTTGTTCACAGGCTGCAGATCTTGAATGAAACGAAGTTCCCCATTCTTCTTGGGTAGTGTGAACCACCTCTTTCAAAGAGCCGAGGATGCTTCCAATATCTGCATGGATATCTTTTTCCTTTAACATCCTCATCAACTTAGGCAAGTGAGCCTTTAGGACTCGTATAGGTCAGATATTCCATGGTATATGTGGCACTGTAGAGATAAACATGGGAAGTACTTGTTTTGGATCTGCACAACCTATCTCATGTGGCAAAAGTGCAAATGCTTTCTCGTGTTTCTTGATGACTTCTATGAAATTCTCTTTCTCTTCTTCTCTTAGGAATGATCTTTCACCAAAATTTATATCTTTAAGAGTCTCATCAGTAAAATGATGCCCTATAAGCTCTGGATGTCTCAGCATAGGTCATCTGACACTTGCAAATATATCTCATGACTATCTTCTGGCAAAGGTTGGGCTATGAGTTGCAGTTTCTTATCAACAATCTTATACTTCGTGTTCACATTCACTTTATACTCTCTCAAGAACTCATCAATCCTTTCATACTCTTGGATAAAGCTTAGCATAATGATTTTTTATTTTTCATTCCGCTCAAATGTCTGCTCAAGCTCTTCCAAAGTACTCAAACACCTTTCCAATTGTATCACCTTCTCAATCTTCTCATCAGGTGACATAATCTTCTCATCAAGTGTCTGCTCAAGCTCTTTGATCTACAAAAACCCCATACTCTCCTACAAGCATAAAATCATCATGAACCTGAGAATTAATGGGTCGCTTTCTTATATTCTTTCTGTTTCTTGAATGATTTGGGCACACTATCATTACTTATAAAGAATGAAGACCATATCTTGAACGGGTTCGTGCATAGGTAGGTCCATCATCCATTGCCTTAGTTTCCATTTGCAATTTGACTATAAAAGGTTGCCCAAGGACAGCCTCATACGAATAGTGATCCTGGACGAAGAAGTGGAATTCCTCAAAAATCCCTCCTATCATCATAGGTACAAAGGTGCATCCCACAAGTAGAGCTCGAGAGCCATTATCTACTATCCTCATTCTTCATCCATGGTCCTTATCTATAGGCCACGTAAATTGATCATATAACTTCTTAGAGATCACATTTGTTTCTGACCCTAAGTCAATCAAGGCCAAAGAAAAACATGAATCTTCATTACTTCCCTAATTTCACCTTCATTTCACGTGTCCCTCTTGCCCAAAAAGTCTTGGTATACTCGCTTTTTGTCCTTCTCATCTCGTCATCGAGTGTAATAGGACCTAAGGAACTCCCATGATACCTTGCAATCTCATCATCTTCATCGTCAAAAGTATCACTCAAGGCTAATACTTCATTTTTTACTTGCATATCTTCAGTCACCTCTTCCATTTCCACATCCTTAGGTAATGAGAATATTTTCCTCTTTATCAATTTTATAAAGCTATCCTTGAATTCAAGCTTTGTTATAGAGAAAACCAACTCCAAGGACATGGTCACTTGGCTCTTTAATAGAATGTGATTTAATATTTCTCTCATGTCATTTTTCTTTTCTAAATCAGAAATCAATACCGCCTTTGGTGTTTTCTTCTTTTTCTTCGTCTTCTCTTTATCTTTCTCTTGAATAGTTTCTTGAATTTCATTAGTCTTTTGAGCGAGTCTTGTTCTTTCTCCTTCTCTTTATTTGGCTCTTGGATTTTGATCAGCCTAGCTAGCCTCTTTCCCTCCTTTATTTCTTTCTGCTTTGCCTCTTCCAAAGAAGCAATAGGCTCTTTAAATTAACTCTTTCTTTTCCGGTTCTTCGGCTTTCTTTTCAGCTTCTTTACTTTGCTTCCTTGTCACTCTTCTCTCTTGCTCAACCTCTTCTTGGATCTCATCCCTCTTCCTCTTTTCCTCTACATTGGCTACATGCGAGTAGACTGAGAACTGATCTACAAGAGACTTCTACATAGTATTTTCCATGATCGCGTCACTAGCTCTCACCAAAGCTTCTATAGAGTAATTCCTTTGTGGTTGAGGTCTAATTTCATCTTCATCTCCTTCTTCTACTAGGTCTAATTGCACTCCTGATGTGTTGGCATTATTTCTTCATAGATTCTCATAAAGTTTCTTCATTCCTCCCTTCCCCCAGTTCATGCGTAGAGGAATGTGGGTTTTGAAGTCATAGAGTTTCTTATGTTGGTGCAATTAAGCCCAAGCCTACATACGTGATCATCTCACCTATGCTCAATGTAAAGGCATAACCTTTGGAAGGCTTCATATGTTCAAACTCTTGTATATTCTACTTCACAATTACTTTTGTAAAAGTGAAATATACCGACGAGGAGTTAGGAAGCAAAAAATATAGTATTATTTGGTAGTTGACTCAACAAAGAATCAGTCCTATACTTTAGCATTCACTTTTAGGTAGAGACTTGAATTTGAATTTAAATCTTTATCTCCAACATTAACTATAAAAAGAGGATATGAAAGATCTGCATCTATCTCGATTTTGAGAGATCACTTTGATGTACTTTCATTGAGAAGTAGAGATCACCTCATAGCTCACTCACTTCTCACTTATTCAGCAATGGTTGATTGCCAATGATATTGTACTTTTACCTAATTTAATACATACATGATCATTACTTCATATTCTCATTTCTCTATCATAACTCCATCAAAACAATGATCTTGTGAGAGCTTGTTCTCTCTCTATAGTTGATCATTTCCTATGATTTAAAGCATCATAGATCTAGCATACTGTCTACTTTAATCTCACAAAGTTTCATTGGTAATGCGTCTTGAAATTATCAGATATTAATCCATCTTTTCTTACTGCTCGATTAACTATCAAGGCCTCTAAATGTCGGGATTCTTGATTGATTTGCTAAACACATTTCTCTACATATATTCCATCATTTTTTATGATATCACTCATTATTGGTAGCTTGTTAAGCTAGTTAGAGTTCCCCAAAAGGAATTTAATCAATTGCTCTTGTACTCAGAGAATGATTCAAAACACTAAACAGGTGTATCAACCAAAATAGCAAGTTTTTTATCTTTCACTATCTTCTTTCATATCTATTATGATCATATAGTTAGTGGATCATCTTCCAAGCAACATATGTGATTATTTATGCTTATTATCTAGCTAAAGAGGCCCATAACACTCTCCAACCATCACTTGTAGTAGGTGTGAAGCAGGATTTAGCTACACCAATTCATCTCTTGTGACTATCCACCATCTCGTCCAATAGTGGTATCAGAGCCAGCATAATCAAGATGGGAGATGGATTTCCATCCATCATTGATAAATTGGATAGGAACAACTACTCAACCTGGTCACTAAGGATGCAAGCATACCTTCAAGTGAGAAGCTTATATGGATACATCTCAGGAAATGAAGACATGCCAATCTTCAAGAGCAAGCAATAACCTACAAGGGAAGAGCAAGAAAGATTGACCACATGGTGTGCAAAGGATGCTCTTGCTAGGTAATACTTACTAAACTCAATCTCTGATCTCTTATTACCATATGTTAGGAATCACAAGACCCTCCAAGAGACTTGGGAAGTGCTTTCATCATATTTCTCCTCGAACATAAGAGCTAGGAAGAATGAGTTGTGGATGGAGTTCACAACCTTGAAGAAACAACCAAAGCAAGGAGTGGTTGATTATGTAACTAAAATGAAAGATGTAGCTGACCAGCTTGCAAGCATTGGAGAATAGATAGAGGAAGATCACATAGTGAAGCAGATCATCAATGGAATTAAGGCTGATGAAAAATGGGAGTTCTTCACCATAGCAATGGACCTCTACATGGATATGCAAATACCTAATCTGAACACCTTGATGGGGCAACTCTTCACCCATGAGAGAAAGTTCAATAGAAATGGAAAACTCAAGAGGTAACCAAACTTCTGCCCTTTATATAGATAAGAATAAAGCTAGGGATAAAGGTAAAATCAAGAAAAAGAAAGAAGAGGCTAGTACCTCTCAAGCGAGTTATGTAGGAAGAGGAAGAGGTGCTAGAGGAAGGGGCAAAGGAGGAAAGCAATGCAGGGGGAAACCCTACAACAACTCACCATGCAACATTTTTGGTCGTAACAACCAGACTACAGACGAATGCTACAAAACTACAAGGAACCAGAGGGGAAAAGGCTTCTATAGAGGAAGCTATGGACAATCTAGAGGCATGTACAACAATGGTGGAGGCAACTATAACCATAACTACAATCAAGGCTACAACAACAACAATTATTAAGGAGGCTTTAGAGGAAGAAGGGACTTCAATAACTATACTGAATCAGAAGACTCTCTACGCGTCATGAACATGACATCCAAGCAAGGTAACGATGATGAGCATCTCTTCTACATTGATTCAGGTTGTTCCAATTATGTGGTAGGAAATGTAGCTCTATTATCTGATCTTGAAGAACCCAAGGGGAAGCATGAAGTACAAACAAGTGATGACACTAAACACTCATTCAAGCAAATTGGAAATGTAAAAACATCTAATGGTAGTATGAACCTTTTGAGCAAAGTTCTATATGTGCCTACTATAACCAAAAACCTAATTAGTGTTGGGCAGATTGTAGAGGAAGGTCTACACCTCAAATTCATTAAGCATAGAGCATATGTGGAAGAGCCCCAACAAGGCTTCAAAAGGATTACCAATGGTGAGAAGTCATGTAGATTTTTTACCTTTGAAATTGAAGACACAAGGAACATAGCACTATTCAATTATAGAGATTAAACCTTATTTGAGTTAGAAATGTGGCAAAAAAGGCTAGGACACATAGGAGAGAGAACTTTGAAGCAAATTTGTACGGATCAAAGTGTGCTTGGCATTCCCAATGTGACCAAGCAGAATATGATATACAAATGTGGAGCTTGCCAATTTGAAAAAGCTCACATGCAACCATTCAATAGAAAAAGATACATGCATGAATACTTTTTGGAGCTTGTACACACCGATGTGTGGGGTCCTAGCAAAGATCCATCCATTTCACGTTCAAGGTACTATGTGTCATTTATTGATGATTACAGTAGGTGGAAAATCCTCTATTTCATGAAGCAAAAGGATGAGGTACTTACATGTTTCAAGAATTATTTTGCACTAGTTAAAAACCAAACAAGAAGGAGCTTGAAAAGAATCAAGTCTGATGAAGATGGTGAGTATTTTTCACATGATTTTGATCTATTTCTATAGGACAGAGGCATAAAGAGGGAAGTAACAACTAGATATACTCCTGAATTGAATGGAGTGACAGAGAGACGGAACAGGTTAATTGTTGAAGTAACAAGGTTTATGTTAAATGAGAAAAAACTACCTAACTATTTATGGGCAAAGGCTATCTCTCCACAGTCACCTACTTGTTAAATAGACTTCCATCCAAATTATTGGATGGTATGACACCATATGAAGCATGGAATGGTAGGAGACCATCATTCGACCATTGCAAAATATTTGGATGCATTGCCTATGCACATATGACATCACAAATCAAAGAAAAGTTTGATCCTAAGGCTAAGAAATGTATATTTATTGGGTATGATCAGAATCAAAAGGGGTATAAACTATACAATCCCACTAACAAGAAATTCATGGTTAGTAGGGTGTAGTATTTGATGAAAACAACTCATGATTTGAAGATGATTGTAGGAAATTCAAGTTAACTTATGATTCGGAAAATGATTTTCCAACCCTCACTCAAGAAGATCAACATTTAGCACAAGACATCAACTCAGATGATGAAGACCAGATTGACCTCAAGGTTTGGAAATCAAGATGCAAGTCCAAACTCAAGCAATTAGAAGACCTAAGCGAGTCTTCAAATCAAGCATTAAGGAGATCACAAAGAGAAATTAAGAAGCCCATAAGGTATGGATATGATACATCTTTAGTCACAAAACACTCTGTGTACATCATTAAAGACTCTAAGACAGAAAAGCCTTCTTCATTTGAAGAGGCTAGGAAGAAGAAAGAGTTGAAAGAAGCCATGCAGGAAGAAGTAGAAGCATTGCAGGAAAATCACACTTGAGATCTAGTTCCCAAGAAGCCAGATATGAAGATAATTGGTTCAAGATGGATATACAAAATTAAAAAGAACTCTAATTGTTCTATAAATAGGTACAAGGAAAGGTTAGTGGCAAAGGGATTTGCCCAACCACATGGAGTAGACTATGAAGAAACATTTTCAATTGTGCAAAGATGCCAACAATCAGGGTATTGGTAAGTCTTGCTGCCTCTAAAAATTGACATTTAATTCAGTTAGATCTCAAGAATGCATTCTTAAATGGATGGATATCAAAAAAGCATATATGGTACAACCACTAGGTTTTGAAAATGAAGAAAAAGCAGGTTATGTATGCAAGCTTAGAAAGGCACTCTATGGTCTCAAGCAAGCTCCTAGAGCTTGGAACCATAGGCTTATTACCTATTTGCAGGACCAAGGCTTTGTGGCAAGCAAGGGAGACTCTTCTTTATTTGTTAAGAAGAACAAATCAGAATTCATTTACTTATGTGTCTATGTAGATGATATCATTATTACAGGGAATAATTCTGATGGTATCAAGTAGGTCAAGACTCAATTGATGAAGGAATTCAAAATCGGTGATCTAAGGTTATTAACCTACTTTCTTGGCTTAGAACTTGTGTGTACAGACTCAAGTATATTCATCACACAAAGGAAGTACATACATGATATGTTGGTAAAGTTTAAAATCGAGAACACTAAAAGTTTAGGTATCCCTATGGAGCTCAACCACAAGCTAAGTTCGCATGAAGGTGAACTACTTGAAGATGTTACAAGTTATCAACAACTTGTGGGTAGTCTTAGATATGCTACTTTAGCAAGAGTAGAAATTGCATATGCAGTAAGTACATTGAGCCAGTTTATGCATGTACCAAGAAAACCTCATATGGAAGCTGCAAAGAGGGTGCTTAAGTATCTAAAGGGTACAATGAATGAGGGGTTGTTCTATCCCTTCACCTCTAACATAGATATAAGGATGTATTCTGATGCAGCTTGGGCTGGCTCCAAGGATGATAGGAGGAGCACTTTAGGGTACCTATCTTTTGCACACTCAAAGCTCACATCTTGGTCATCATAGAAGCAACTAACTATGGACTTATCTTCCACAGAAGTAGAATATAGAGTTTTGGCAAATGCAACTCAGGTAGCTATGTGGCTTAAGCAATTATATAGAGATTTGGAGATACATTCCTACACTCCAATTATCTTTGGAGATAACATAAGTTCACTTCATTTCACTGCTAATCCTGTATACCATGCAATGACTAAGCACATTGAATTGCACTATCATTATGTAAGGGATAAATTGCTTAGTAACGATATCCAACTATCCTATGTATCAACGCAGTTACAATGTCTATATTTACTCACCAAGGCATTGGATGGAACAAAGATGAACAAGTTCAAATTGATGATTGGTTTGTAGGAAATCATGAAGCAATGAAGACCAAGCATGTTAGGCTTGATGGGGAGTTGTTGGTGCAATTGAGCCCAAGCCTACGTACTTGATCATAAATGCATAACATTTGGAAAGCTTCATATGTTCAACCTCTTGTAATTCTACTTCACAATTACTTTTGTAAAAGTGAAATATACCCACAAGGAGTTAGAAATCACAAAATCTCATATTATTTGGTAGTTGAGTCAAGAGAGAATCAATCTTATACTTTAGCATTCACTTTTAGGTAGAGCCTTGAGTTTGAATTCAGTTGTTTGCCTCCAGCATTAA
Source organism: Ceratopteris richardii (assembly GCA_020310875.1). NCBI lineage: Eukaryota > Viridiplantae > Streptophyta > Polypodiopsida > Polypodiales > Pteridaceae > Ceratopteris > Ceratopteris richardii. The sequence continues at coordinate 67,532,311 of CM035411.1, forward strand.
CTATGAAAAGAGGATATGAAAGACCCATGTCTATCTTGAGTTTGAAAGATCACTTTGATGTAATTTCATTGGGAAGTATAACTCACCTCATAGCTCAATCACTTCTCACTCATTGAGAAATGGTTGATTGCCAATGACATTGTACTTTTACATGATTTAATACATACAGGATCATTACTTCCCATTGTCATTTCTCTGTCATAACTCCATTACAACAGTGATCATGTAAGAGCTTGTTCTCTGTCTATAGTTGATCATTTCCTATGATTTAAATCATGATAGATATAGCATACTGTCTACTTTAATCCGTATGTCATAGGTCCATGCCTTGGAAGAGAATGGAGAAGTGCCTCAATCGTCCATGGAATGAAACGTAGGGTGTATGTGTTGGCAATGTGAAATGAAAAATACAATGCTAAAGAAATAAAAATCATTGGACTCGATGTGTCAAATAAACAAACTACGCTCAATGTTGGCAATGAATATACAACTGATTTCACCAAGTAAATCTAAATAATACAAAAAATTTTGTTACAGTGCAGATCACTCAAATACAAGATAGTCACTCTACTATAGTGCAAAAGGACGCCCTTCAACTTCTTTTCCTATCTTTGCGGTAGGATCTTCACTTGACTTTGAGTCTTTAGTCTTCACATATTCAAGACTTCACGGCAAGAACTTTGCTTCTCTTTACTTCAAATCACGCAATAACCTGGAGAGAAAATACGCAAGGTAATGCTTCACGTCAATCTTCGAAACTCATTTTCTTCACTACTCTTTACTTCAAATCATGAGAAACCTAGACCTGGAGAGAAAATCCACAGGAAAAATGCTTCATTTTGGTCTCCAAACTCCTTTTCTTCACTATTCTTTACTTCAAATCATGAGATCACCTATACTTGGAGAAAATCCGTAGGAACAAACATAAGAAACAATACATCATTAGTTACTTTTTGAAGAAAAAAACAAGATATTCATGAAAACAACCCCTTTGCCATGAAAAGATGCTTTCCAAATAATTAATATTACTCTTTTTACTTCTGCAATTTTATCTTCATTTGATTCAATGCAACGTGGTAACTCAATTGACACTAAGCACACTGTTCAACGTTTTAATCATACGAAAATTGTATTTTGTTTAAGGGTACAACAACACACTTTCTTTGGGAGGGGACAAAAGCACACATGAAAAACAAGATTTTTGTATATAGTGCACATAGACTTGAATATCTCTTCTCATGTCTGATGTATTATACAGACATAATGCTGATCATATTTTCTTCCAAACTACATCCATCAATTTGTAAATATTCGTTGTCACTTTCTTCTTGATGGGAGAAGCAAACTTATTTTAACATTTATTCACCTACGTTTTAGTGACATAGATCTTTTAGATCTACCTATGGAAAAATTCACGTTATTAATGTTGTCTCTTGTGGATAACTTTGGTCTCTCCTATTGATTATATCATATGCAAATAAAATAATTCTGTTTCATTTGAAATAAGTTCTAGGATAACTTCGTTATGTATGTTAATTGCTTCTATTTCTTTGTTACATGACAATATAGCGCATGTAGACCTCATATGGCTTGAATATCCTTTGTACTCTCTCTCCATCTCTTCGGTTCTCTCTTGTTTGTGTGACATCGCCATCACATACCTCTGTCAAGATGCCTCTGTGACACTTGCCCCCTCTCTCTCTCTCTCTTTTTCTCTCTCCCTCCCTCTCTCTCTCTCTATCTCTCTCTCTCTCCTCGCTACAGCAACCGCCCAACAGCACCATCGTCTCATGCTCTCACTCTCTTCATCAAATCCTCCTCCTCATTTCTCTCTCTCTCTCTCTCTCTCTCTCTCTCTCATGACATCGAATTTCATGTTCTCTATGAGCTGCAATAGCCGATCTGTGGTTTTCTACCTATCATCTCTCTCTCTCTCTCTCTCTCTCTCTCTCTCTCTCTCTCTCTCTCTCTCTCTCTCTCTCTCTCTCTCTCTCTCTCTCTCTCTCTCTCTCTCTCTCTCTCTCTCTCTCTCTCTCTCTCCCTCTCTCTCTCTCTCTCTATTTCTATCTATCTATCTATCTCTCTCTCTAGTGAAAGTCTTCTACACCATGATCACCACTACTTCATTACCTCTCTCTCTCTAGAAAAATTCTTTTGCACCATGATCATCACCGCTTCACTGCCTCTCTCTCTCTCTAGCAAAATTCTTTTGCACCATGATCATCACTGCTTCACCATCTATTGCTCTCTCTCTCTCTCTCTCTCTCTCTCTCTCTCTCTCTCTCTCTCTCTCTCTCTCTCTCTCTCTCTCTCTCTCTCTCTCTCTCTCTCTCTCTCTCTCTCTCTCTCTCTCTCCCCCTTCCCCCTCCCCCTCCCCCCCTCTCTCTCTCTCTCCGATTTAGTGCACATCTTCTATTGCACCAACCTCTCTTCTCTCTCTCTCTCTCTCTCTCTCTCTCTCTCTCTCTCTCTCTCTCTCTCTCTCTCTCTCTCTCTCTCTCTCTCTCTCTCTCTCTCTCTCTCTCTCTCTCTCTCTCTCTCTCTCTCTCTCTCTCTCTCTCTCTCTCTCTCTCTCTCTCTCCCTCCCTCCCTCCCTCCCTCTCTACCTCCCTCCCTCCCCCCCCTCTCTCTCTCAAATAGACCTTATAGGCATGCGATAAGTGCAAAGAAACACACTATGTACTTTGGAGCATCAAGGAGAATGAGTCGATACAAAACAGATAGGTTCGTGGGTCGACTAGCTAAAAAAATAACTATCTATGGAAGAGACAATGAACTTCAAATGCACATAGCTACCAGCGTGATTACAATAAGAAACAATCCTTTTATGGGAGTGTTACACATAGGGTTGAGTGTATGGAATGTGCAAAAGTATAACGAATAAGCACAATAGGCTATAGGAATGAATGCGACATTCACCAGTGGTACTTCCTATTTTTCAGGAATATGCAAAGATTGACCCCAAGACAGAAAAACCCTGATTTGTCTCAATCTACTGAACCAAATGCTATCAAACTTTATAAACATAATCTAGACACTAATACCTTTCCAATGAGCCATCTTGCACTCAATTTGGAGCTGTGGGGAGAGAGCAGCAACCTCTGCAAGATTACTATTGGCGAAGAAGATGATGCAGAGAATTGAAGGAGCAAGACAATGATGGTCACAAGTGTATGTATATTGCTTCCATGTATTGTACAAGTAATTTGAAGTCTTTATATAGACTCTAGGAGTGTTCCACGACTTCTACAAGTGAAATTTGAATTCAAATGAAGGTGGGAACGGTTGTTGGAGGGAATCAATTCACTTTCCTACGATCTAGGAAAAGTGAAGATCTCGTTTGATCTACTTTTAGGTTATTGATTGCTTGATTGAATGCAAATTCAACTACCAAAAATTCGTGGGCTTTTGGCTTTATCTTTCTACATTTACATGTGTAAATCTCAAGGCTTTTACAATGGTAAATGAACCATCAAAAAATCTCTCCAAAAATACAATAAATGAGCATAAGAAAAAGAAGTCTCCAACGGATATTCTTTCGACGCGATAGCCTTTGATGTAGATCAAATCCACCTCAAGCATAGTGTAAGCTTGATGAAGTGGTAATGGACTTCTATGTGTTTGGTTCTCGCATGGAAAATAGGATTTGCCGCTAGATGCATGGAACTTACATTATCTCCAAATATGTGAGGTTTGGAACTCACAAGTCCCGAATCTGTATACAATGCTTTTAACCATATTGCCTCTTGAGTTTCTATGCTCAAGCCTCTGTACTCTGCTTCAGTTGAGGATAAAGCAATTGTTGATTGTTTCTTGGAACTCCATGACACTAGCTTCAAACTTCCAAGTGCTAAGTAACCAGATGTACTTTTTCTATCATCCTTAGCTCCTGCCCAATCTGCATCTGAGTAGATTTTGATATCGAAATTTGAAGAGTAAGGATAGAATATACCTTCGTTGATTGTACCTTTGAGATACTTAAGTACTCTCTTAGTTGCATCCATGTGTGGTCTTCTCGGTGAGTGCATGAACTGACTAAGCACTCTCACACTATATGAGATGTCTGCCCTTGTATGAGTAGCATATATCAAGTTACCTACCAAGCTTTGATACTCTTTAATGTCTTCAATTTTCTCACCTTCATAAACACTAAGTTTATGATTCATCTCCAAAGGTGTACCTGCAATTTTAGTGTTCTCCATTTTGAACTTGAGAAGAAGATCGTGAATGTATCTTCTTTGAGTCAAATACATTCCTTCATCTGTGTATATCACCTGCATACCTAGGAAATATGTGAGCTCACCTAGGTCACTGATTTTGAACTCCTCTTGCATGTGTCTCTTGATCCTTTGAATGCCATTTAGATCATCACCTGTCACAATGATATCATCTACATATACACATAGATAGATAACCTCATTGTGATCCCTTTTGATGAATAGAGAAGGATCTGAGCTGCTAGCTTTGAATCCTTGATCTTGAAGATATGTAACCAACCTATAATTCCAAGCTCTTGGAGCTTGTTTCAATCCATACAATGCTTTCTTACATCTGCAAACATAAGATGGATGATTAGGGTTTTCAAAACTTGGTGGTTGTGACATGTATACCTCTTCACTTATCCAACCATTTAAGAATGCATTTTTCACATCAAGTTGGAGGAGTCTCCAATTCCTTTTAGTAGCTACACTTATCAATGTCCTGATTGTAGTCATCTTTGCAACTGGTGAGAATGTTTCCTTATAGTCTATACCATGAGTTTGTGAGCATCCTTTGGCAACTAATCTTGCCTTGTACCTGCAAACTGATCCATTTGACTTTCTTTTAACTTTATATACCCATCTGCAACCAATTACCTTTTGATTTGATGACATTGGAATCAAATCCCAAGTGTCCATCTCCTTCAATGCATCTATCTCTTCATTCATGGCCTTTTCCCAATTAGGGTTTCCCTTTGCCTCTTCATAGGTTGAGTGTTCCTCTAAAATAGAGTCTTTTGCCAAGTAGATTGAATGCTTCGTAACAAATGTGGAATCATATCAATACCTTTCTGGTTGTTTCTTCTCTCTTGCTGATCTTCTAGGTGCTTGTTTTGAGCATTCTCCAACCTCTTGCATCTTTGATTTGCCTCTTGACTTCCATAGCTTGTAATCCTTTTCTCTTTCATCTTGGTCATCATTTGTATCACTTCTTGGATCCTCGATCTGTGTATCATGCTTGCTTCCTAATTTATGAGAGTCAGAATGAAGATCATATGGTAGTGTTACCTTTGTTTGTCTTCATCATACCAAGACCTGTGTTCTTCGAACACAACATCTCTACTTGTAGTGAATTGCTTGGTTGAAGGATTGAAGAACCTGTTACCCATGTGAGTTGAATCATATCCAATAAACGCTGCCTTGGTTTCCCTTTCATCTATCTTACCTCTTATTTGTGATGGTACATGAACATACGCTAAACAACCAAAAACCTTGCAGTGTCCAAGACTAGGTTTTCTTCCATTTCATGCTTCATAAGGATTCATACCTTGAAGTGATTTGGATGGTAGTCTATTGACAAGGTACACAGAAGTTGAAATAGCTTCTGCCCATGATAATGTGGCAACTTCTTCTCTTCAAGCATTGTTCGGGGTGATCCAACCAATGTCTTGTTTCTCCTCTCTGCAATTCCATTTAGTTGAGGAGAGTATCTAGTAGTCACTTCCCTTTTGATACCTTTGTCTTGCAAGAACTCATCAAACTCTTTGGAGAAGTATTCTCCCCCTCCATCAGATCTGAGCTTCTTTAGTGATCTACCTGTATGATTCTCCACATGTGCAAGATACTTCTTGAAGCAATCAAACACTTCATTCTTACTCTTCATAAAGTATAGAACAGTCCACCTACTATGGTCGTTAATAAATGAGACATAATACCTTGATCCTGCCAATGAAGGTTCTTGACTTGGTCCCTATACATCTGTATGTACTAAGTCCAATAAGTTTTTGTGGATGTAGCCTTTGTGATTGAATGGTTGTCTTTGTGCCTTCCCAATCTGACATGCACCACACCTGTTGATCATGTGTTGCTTTGATATGTTCAGCAGTCCTAGAACACTTAGATCCCTGCATATATCCTTCAAGGTTCGTTCATTCACATGAGCAAGTCTCTTATGCCACACTTCAAGCTCACTTAGGGTTTGAGACCCAAAGTTGAATAGAGCTTTTCCTGGTTTCTTGTACTTCAAAAGTAAAGAGCCTACCATGCTTCTCACCTCGGGCTATCTTTTTGAAGCCTTGACATGGATCTTCCACAAAAGCTCCATGTTGGGTGAACCTAACTTGCAAGCCTTTTTCAACTATTTGACCTACACTTATTAGGTTTTTAGTGATAGTGGGTACATAAAGAACCTTACTCAGAATGTTTGTGCTGCCATTGGAAGCTTTGACATTACTAATCTTCTCCACATTGTGCTTCGTGTCATCCCCTGTTTGCACTTCATGTCTATGCTTTGGACTTTCCAAGTCAGATAGAAGAGCAATATTGCTTGCAACATGATTCAAACATCCTAAATCTACGTAGAACAAATGATCATCTTCTTTACCTTCTTTGTGGCTTAGATTCATAAGAAGCAATGAGTCTTCATGTGGTTGATCTTTTGAATAATTGTTATAGTCCCTTCTATTATAGCTTCTATTGTTATTGTTGAAGTTGTGTCCACCTCTACCTCTATTGCTTCCATATCCACCTTTTGCACTTCCTTTCTGGGTCTTCCCATTGAACTAGCAATTTTGAGTGGTGTGGTTGATCTTATCGCATATGGCACAAGGTTGAACATTCTGACCTTTGGTTTTGTCTTCATTTCCTTTCTTCTTCCCTTTCCACTTTCTCTTGCTTGCAAAGTTGGCTTGGGAAGTCTCTTCTTCATCTTCTTCCTTCTTCTTGCCTTTTTGCTTCTTATCCTTCTTATCTGCATATAGAGCACTAGTTGAATTACCATGATAAGATTTACCTTCCTTTATGCTATTGTTGGCTTCTTGATTGAAGAGTTGTCCAAGAAAGGTGTTGAAGTCTGGAGTTTGCACATCCATGATGAGATCATAAGCCGTCATGAAGGGTTGCCATTTCCTCTGACTTCGAATGTCATTGAGAATTTGCCTCATAATGACCTCTTCTTTTTTCAGCTCTCCAATGGATGCTAACTGATATGCAACCTCCTTGACCTTTGTAACAAACTGTGTGATGGTTTGTTTAGGTGTCTTCTTCATTTGGTTGAACTCGTTCCAAAGATGATTCTTTCTTGCTTTGGTACTAGCAGAAAAGAAAGTCTCGAGCGCATCCCAAGGCTCTTGAGATGTCTTGCATCCTCTAATATGTGGTAATAGAAAGTCAGAGATAGAGTTTAGTATGTACGACCTTGCTTGAGCATCCCTTGCGCACCAAAGTGTGAGCTTATCTGTCTCCTCTTGTGTAGGTCCTCCTTTGGATCTTGGAATAGGCATAGCTTCATCACCTGCTACAATTCCATAAAGATTTCTACCTTGCAAAGAGGCCTCCATTCTGATTTGCCAAGCTGTGTAGTTGTGTCGATCAAGCTTCTCGATCATTGAGGGAAATCCGTCACCCATCTTGATCTAGCTCTAATACCACTAAAAAAACTTGGAGAAGCTTGTAGAAGGTAGAAAAGTGCGTTTCGAAGCGACGAAGTTTGGTCAAGACAATTGGCACACGACCAGCCCTTGAGCTTATGGAGACTCAAATAGACCTTATAGGCATGTGATAAATGCAAAGAAACACACTATGTACTTTGGAGCATCAAGGACAATGATTCGATACAAAATAGATAGGTTCGCGGGTCGACTAGCTCAAAAAACTTATTATCTATGGAAGAGACAATGAACTTCAAATGCCCATAGCTACCAGCGTGATTACAATTAGAAAAAATCCTTTTATGGGAGTGATACACATATGGTTGAGTGTATGTAATGCACAAAAGTATAAGGAATAAGAATGCGACATTCACCGGTGGTACTTCCTATTTTTCAGGAATACGTAGAGATTGACCCCAAGATAGAAAAACCCAGATTTCTCCCAATCTACTAAACCAAATGCTATCAAAACGTATAGGCATACACTAGACACTAATACCTTTCTAATGAGCCATCTTTTACTCAATTTGGAGCTCTGCGGAGAGAGTAGCAACCTCTGCAAGATTACCATTGGCGAAGAAGATGATGCAGAGAATTGAAGGAGCATGACAATGATGGTCACAAGTGTATCTATATTGCTTCCATGTATTGTAAAAGTAATTCCAAGTCTCTATATAGACTCTAAGAGTGTTCAACCTCTACAAGTGAAATTTGAATTCAAATGAAGGTGGGAATGGTTGTTGGAGGCAATCAATTCACTTTCCTACAATCTAGGAAAAGTGAAGATCTAGTTTGATCTACTTTTAGGTAACTGATTGCTTGATTGAATGCAACTTCAACCACCACAAATTCGTGCGGTTTTGGCGCTATCTTTCTAAATTTACATGTGTAAAGCTCAAGGCTTTTACAACGGTAAATGAACCATCAAAAAATCTCTCAAAAAATACAATAAATGAGCATAAGAAAAAGAACTCTCCAACGGATATCCTTTCGACGCGATAGCCTTTGATGTAGATCAAATCCACCTCAAGCATAGTGTAAGCTTGATGTTTCAACAGAAGGTTCTTCATCTGCTTTCACCATGTAAGCATAATCTTTAGTAGTCAAAAAAGAAGTATCATAGCTATACCTTGTAGGTTGCTATTTTTGTTTTTATGACCTTCTGAGTTATCCACTTCTTGAAGTTTTTGGTTCATCACATTCTAGATCAAACCTTGGTACTTCTTCAACTTCAACTTGTACTTCATTGTTCTCTTCTTCATCAAATATATCAATCTTTGATTTACTTTTCTTCTGGTTCAAAACTTGTTCATCACTTGCATGATTATTGATTGTACCAACATACCAAGTACCTTGCTCATCAAATATAACATCCTTTGATACAAGGAATTGCTTTGTGGATGGACTCCACGACCTATAACCCATCTGCTTATCATCATATCCAATGAGCACATACTTTTTAGCTTTAGGTTCCAATTTATGCCTCAATTGAGATGGCACATATGCATAAGACAAACATCCAAATACTTTGCAATGATCTAAGGTAGGTCTGTTACCCCACCAAGCTTCATATGGTGTCATACCCTGCAAAGCTTTACATGGTAACCTATTAACCAAGTATGTAGTTGTATTTACAGCCTCAGCCCACAAATAATTTGGACAATTTTTCTCCTTCATCATTGATCTTGCAAACTCAACAAGAGTTCTGTTTCTCCTTTCTACTTAGTCTCTTCAACTTTTGACGTGTGATTCTTTCTGCATACACATGACAATGTTTAAATGTATTGAATACCTCTGGTTTATCTTTGATCACATATATAGTGATCCACTTGGTAGCATCATCAACATAAATCACATAATATCTTGAACCATTTATACTGAAATCCTTTGATGGTCCCCACAAATCTATGTGTACCAACTCAAGCTTATCTGAATACATGAAACCATGCTTAGATATGATTTCTTATGAACCTTACCTAATTGACATGACTCACATTTGTATGTCATATGTTGACCTGCAACATTAGGCAATCCAAGCACTGAACCATTGTTAACCATATCCTTAATACCTCTTTCATTGAAATGTCCAAGTCTTTTATGCCAAAGATCTAACTCAAAGATCTTACATCCTCCATAAGTAAAAAAGGCATGACCAATATTACCTTGACTCTTCAATGTGAAGAGTCTTCCTTGTTTCTTCCCTGAAACAATTTGTTTATACCCATTGCTAGGGTCTTCCACAAAAACTCCATCATTAGTGAACCTTAATTCATAACCTTTTTCAACAATTTGCCCTACACTTATCAGATTCTTTGGCATTGTAGGAACATACAAGACCTTAGTCAGAAGAGCACTTCCATCCTTGGCCTTTACTCATCCAATTGATTTCACATTGTGCTTTGTATTATCACCTGTTTGAGCTACATGATTAGTTACCTTATTCTTCAAATCAATCATCAAGGCTATATTACCACTCAGGTGATTGCTACACCCTGACTCAATGTAGGAGACTCTTTGGTCTTCACTTTGTCTTTCACAAGTTGCATTTATAATCAAAGTTGAATCCTCTTTCTGATCTGAAGCATAATTGTAGTAGGTATTGTTGTAGGATTGACTTTGGAATCCTCTACCTGCACTTCTTCCAAAAAAACCTCTACTACCTCTTCCTCTGAAATTACCTGTTTGGTTTCTACCACCTCTTCCTCTTGAATTAAAGTTCTCACTATATCCTCGATTATTCTGATTATTGTGCCAACAATCATACGCTAAATGATTTGTCTTACAAAAAATCCAGCAAGCTTTGGATCCATCTTTATTGCTTCTCCCTCTTCCTCTACCCGCCTCCTTCTCAAGCTTTCCCTTTAAGCTTTCACCTTTTGAACCTTCAAATGTTAATTTCGGTATGACTACAGCAGTCGGGGACCTGCTTTCCTCGATTTTAATGATTCCTGCTCAGATACCACTGATGGAGAGTGTTAATCTCCAAAAGAACAAGCTATCCTTGATGTTAGAAGAGTTCTATATCAAGAATAACTCAAAACCTCGATCAATTTTGGAAGACCAATGTCAAACTATCAAAATTTGCACTGAATGTGAAGAGAGTCACTACTCAGAAAAGTCTGCTACACTTAACTTATTAGTTGACTAATCAAATGTGTAAAGTTTCTGATGAAATTGTGTGCAAGGTGTTGCCTAAAGATTCTGCACCTTCTCCAAGTTAAAAAATCTCGAAAGCTTTAGTAGATCTTGAGAAATGATCCAAACAATCCACCTATGTCTAAAATTGTTCTCTTGTATAGTCGACTTTGACACCTACAACTTCTAATGCATGGTTCTCCCAAACTGCAACGCGTTTAATCAAATGCTTTTAGCCATAGATGGTGTACCTTCCAACTTAGATCTTGAACCCTCATTTGTGTTAAAATTTACACTATCCCCTAAGATCTGATCAGTTCTTTGACCATCCAGATTGCACCTGTTTCAGAAGACACTCATTACTTCTTCACATATAAATGTTCCTACACATACTTCTCTCAGCGTGTTGATAATTAGGCTCTCAAACCTTAACCATAGAAGCACTAAATATGGAATTACGAATCTACAAAAGGATTCCTTAAATGATCAAACACAGAAGGAGAACACATCAAAATATCGAGAGCAACTTTTTCTTCTACTCAGAAAACTTTACATCTGAGTGATGAGGGAGATCTTCCTCATTTCTAAAATGTCTAATGAATCTTAAAACTTCTAATTCTTCTCATCTCATGCTTTCTCATACTTATGCCAACTTTGTACTTGTATATATAGGCATATATGTACAAGCTCATGACCATAATAAAAGTATAAGTGAGATAACTACAATTTTAATGTACATATGTATACAAGTCTTCATTTCCTGAATATGCCCTATCTTCAAACTTCATTTATTGATCTTTTCTTCATCTTTTGACTTCAAGACTTTATCCAACACATCAATTGATGGTTAATTTGCACCAACAAGCAGGGCCACCATTTTCTTTATTTTCCTCAACACTTCTTAAGAGCGCTTCATCTGCTATAAGTGCCTCTTTTCTTCCTCTGTGTTTCATTAATTTCTTTTTCCACAAGAGTTCATCCTCTCTCTCCCTCTCTCTCTCTCTCTCTCTCTCTCTCTCTCTCTCTCTCTCTCTCCCTCTCTCCCTCCCTCCCTCTTGGAAACCATCTACTGCCTCTCAGTGCTTCCTACAATAGCCCCCATGTACTACAGTAGAGGGCCATGTGCATAGAACAACCCTTAGTTTATCAATTTTGTATAGTGGGCATGAGAAACCATCAATTTTGACATTGTTCTTGTAAAAGTGGAACAAAGGTAGCACATTCGCGTTTAGACTCCTACAGAAGTCGAGGTTGTCATAGAAGTTCACCTTCCCAACTCTACATTCAAGTTTTCTGTAGTGATGTGGTAGATCTTTCAGATGCAAGGACTTGAAGGATCGACAATCTACATGATAGAAGTCCACTAACACTAGCTTATCTTGACAAGCAAGAGCGCTTAACATGCTGCAAAACTGATTGCTTGATGTGATCTTGTGCATATTACCATAGTTAATTCTTCTCTTCCATCAAAAAATAGAAGCAGGGTAATAGGGCATTGCCTTTACATGGAGAGGTTATTTGTAACAAGGAAATGAAACCGACTTTAAGGGATGGTTTCATCATGGATTGATACAACTAAGATCCAAGGAAGGCAACGATGAAGGGCAAGAACGAGTCTTGAGTGTTGCGCTTGAAAATACATTTCCATAACTTGGTACTAAAATGGTCTCTCATTTGTCCCTTCTCTATTGGCATGGTAGCCAAAGATGGTGAGGTTGAGAGGTGACAATCATAGAGAGGAGACAAAAACACTCATAAAGCATAAACATGAAATTGAAACACTGAACAAGAAATGTAAAGAATGAACAAGAATAGCAAAGAGGCACACCTGGATGAAATCCGTAGGGAAAATTAAATGGGCTTTGGACCTCTAGTTATAGGTTTCCCTTCTGACCTCCCTATTGATCCTTTCTATTTCTAGAAGCTTCTTCCATGTTCTTTTGCTAATTTTGGAAAATCCAATCTTTTATTTCTATTTTTGAGCTTTCTCCTTTTAATTTTCCCAATTTTTCTTTTTCTTTTTTTGTTTCTTTTTCTTTTTCCTTTTTTATTTCTTTGAATAAGGTTTGGTTTCACACTTGTAATCAAATGAAATTAAAATAAAGGATTAGACTTAGGGTAAAAGCAAAAGTAACATTCCAACTTAGGGTTTCAATCAGGGAAAGTCAGGGTTTGCGTTCAAATCAACCAAAACATGAACAATTTATAACTCTTTCTAGCCAAAACACCACATAATAACCCCGAAATCAATGAAATGAACATGAAAAAGATTATTGAGGTACATTTCCCTAAGGGATTTCATCCCAACAATGCCTCAAAGACTTTGCCAATGGCCTCAACTTTCTATAGCTATGTCTCTCAAGCAAAATGTCCACACACATTTCCTACTATTAGAACTTTATTGACACCAAAAATATATTTCTATTGAGAAAATCTTAGATCAACCTCTTCAAGTCTCTAGAAAATCTTTTCACAATGAGAGATGTGGACTTATCTACATGTGGTTTCCTAGGAATTTGCATAAATTAACATTGAAGTCTTGAATGTAGATTAGACCAAGTGCTTTATACCTACTCATGCTACCATCAACATTAGTTGTTACCTTGTAAACCCACTTGCGGCCTATAGGGTTCTTTGCTTGTGGAAATTGAACAAGCTTCCATGGTTCATTTCCATAAAGTATGGCCAACTCCTCAGCCATAGATTTTTCCCTATCTACATTTCCAATTGCATCATCAAAACAAGATGTTTCAACATCTTGTATTACCTTTATCATGTAAGCACAACAAAAAACCATGTAGCTACCATATGTTAGTCACTACACTGAATTCTATGTCTATGCATTTCTTACTCTTGAAGTCTTCACAGAAGGAAATCCAAGTTACTCACCATGACTCTTTTTGATGCTCTTAGTTCTTCATCAGGTATTTTCAAAACTAGTAGATGTTTAATTATTACTAGCATACATCTTTTCTTTACCTTTCTTAGATGTAGTTGATGAACCTTTTGCATTGGAATTTCCATCCAATCTTCCACTCCATGGTTTTGACTTGCAAGTATTGCTAGGCGACACATCTAGTTCTTAGAACTTGAGATTTTGCACTTGTTTTGTAGAATTTTCTTTTCCATTTGAGTTAATATTATTTAATTATTTTGCATAACCATTAAAGATTTTCATTACATCAAACGCCATATCTTTGCTTACCTTCACCTATGTGTGATTTGTTTCTACCATATATATCCATTTTGCTTAAAAGAGTACCCAATGAAGATATATGCTTTGTTTTTGGGTCAAGCCTTATCCTAAACTCATCTAGGAAATGTAAAAATGCAATGCAACTGAATACTTTCATGTGTGATCATTTATAATCTTCTCTTCAAGTGTAACCTGATGTTCAAGAACACTTGGAGTTCTATTTATGATGTATACAATAGTGTGCATAACGTATGCTGAATAAAAATAAGGCATATTTTTTAGCTATGAGGGATTTGATTATTTTTGCAATATGTCTATTTCTGTGTTCAAAAAAGCCATTCTGTTGTGTTCTATACATACATGAAAATTTCCTTGGAGTTCAATGGGTCTTTAGAATATTTCGGAATTCATTTGATAGAGAACATTGTTTTTATGTATGGGTTGAGGTACACGTTCCAAATGACGTAAATACCTTTGGGGGATGTTCAAATACTTTGAAAAGGCTCACATAAATGATTAAAGATGGCAAAACTACCTTATGAGGTCTAGACCATGGTGACACAAATGAGTGATACAGAAGGAAGCTACAATGGTGTCCTAGTGGAAGGTCAATGTGGCTAGTTCTCAAAGTCCATCCACATGTTTTTCTTATTTGAGCACTTGAGTCATGTAATACCTCCAACCAAGTGTCTACCACGTGTTTATATGTATTAATAATGTTTTGGATTAGTTTTCAATGGAAGTTTAACCAGCTCCTAAGGGGTTCCACCTACTTCTACCTATACTTTGGAGGTCAGTAAACTCCAACATTGGTATTAGAGCAAGTAATTGAAGCTTGGAGAAGGTTGTCATACCTTGAAGAAGAATTAGATATAGAGTAGAGGTTCATCATCAATACTACAAAAAGGCAGAAGGAGATAGCAAAAAAGCATCTCAAACAACATCCAAGCAAAGAAAGGTGCATAAACTTCATTAGAAATGTAAATATCATGCTTCTTCTTACCAAATATATCCAAAAGGAGGGCTAAAGGAGGAATTTCAGTATTTACACAATGAAAAACATGCATAAATAGCGAAGCTTGATAAGGAAAACTATCAAGCATGGCAATTTAGAATCACATTACACTTGCAAGGTAGAGGCTTGTATGGTTTGAATGATTACACAAATATCAAACCTATATTACCAAAGGATCCAAAACAAAAACAAATGAGGGAATTGAGACTTTGGAATCAAAGATACAAAAGGGTATATTCATTTTATCACAAAATATTCAAGATTCAATGATACGACACATAAAAGATCTATACACAAGTAGGGATGTTTGGCTTTCGTTGGAAAGGTTGTAGCCAATACTAGTTGAATAGTAGCCATCCTTGTTCTCAGGGAAAACATTTCACCAAAGTCAATGTCTTGGACTTAGGAATAACCACCAAGTCTAACCTTATACTTCTCCAAAGTACCATCAGCCTTGTATTTTAGCTTCTACATCCACTTGGTGTTGATGACCTTCTGCTTTGGAGGTCGCTTCACTACCTCCCAAGTTTCATTCTTCATGATATTGTTGTATTCCTTTTGCATAACAATTCTCCAATTTCGAGGTTGGTGTGCTTTTTCCACACTAGTCAGCTCCTTCGATTGTTTGCCAATAATGTCAGCCATCAATGCTGAGTTTACAATGTGGGCATATGCCTGTCTCTATTCCCTTATTCTCTGTGATTGCCTTGGAACAACCACAACCTATTCAATTGAGTGTGGAATGGGATTTGTAGAGTCATAGATCTGCCTCAACCAACGTGGCAATGATGTTTCCACTTGAGTGACAGCATGTTGGTGAATTTCCATCTCATCATCTAAGGATGATTCGTCCTTCTCTTCTATAGAAAGGCTAGCTCTTGGGCATGGTTCATAGTGGATTATTTCTTCATCTAATGATAGAGTGGAAGATCTCTTTTCATCTTCCACAACATGTGGTTGCTCCTCATTGAACACCACATCCCTACTTGCTATGATCTTCTTTGCATGTGGGTCATAAAGCATGTAAGCTTTCTTCTCTTCACTCTACCCTAAGAAGATACATTTGGTGTTTTCTGTTTGAAGCTTGTTCCTTTCTTTATCTGGAATGTGTATATAGCACTAGCTTCCAAATACTTTAAAATGGGAAACAAAAGGCTTTCTATCCATATAGGCCTCTTGTGGAGTCTCTGCATCAAGTGCCTTAGTGTAGCTTTGATTCAGGATGTGAACAACGACGTTGACAGCCTCTACCTAAAAATGATTAGGCAATCTTTTTCGCTTCAACATGCACCTTGCCATTTCCATGATGGTTTGACTTTAGCATTCAGCAACATTGTTCTCTTGAGGGCTATGCACCACTGTGAGTCCAAGCTTGATTCCTTTGCCCTTGCAAAACTCATCAAACTCTATTGATGTGAACTCACCATGGCTATGTGTCCTAAACTTCTTCATCTTCTTCCTAGTTTTAATTTCAACAAACTGAAGCCATCCTTTAAACTTTCCAAAATCTTAAGCCTTATCACAAAGAAAATACACTCACATCTTCCTACTATAGTTTTCGATAAGTAACATGAAGTAGGAAGATCCTCCCAAGGCTTGCCTAGGCATTCTTCTGCACAAGTCAGCATGCACCAACTCTAGAGGACCACTTGCTCTACTCTTGCTAACTTGTGGAAATGCCTTTCTCTACTGCTGCCCATCATGCAAGCTTCACATGGTTCTTTCATCTCTCCAACCAAAGGTAGGTGAGCAACCATATCGTTTTGTTGCATCTCTTTCATTACTGGGTACCTAATGTATCCAAATCTCTCATTCCAAAGCTTACTTGTGCCCACACTTTCCATGGCTATAAGAGTAGACTCGTACAAGTTGTTCTTTCTAATTCTATGCCCAATGTCGATATGGCTAGTGTTCAAAGTCCATCCATATTTTTCTTTTTTGTGCACTTGAGTCATCTACTAACTCCACCCAAGTGTCTAAAACAAGTTTAGATGTATTAGGATTGATTTGGATTAGTTTTTCTAGGTTATACTAAGAGGGTATAATTTCTGATCTTGTTGGAAGTCTAAGAGAGTCATATGTGTATGTCTCTGCTACTGTAGTTTTGTAGATAGAGATTGCAGAGCTTGTATTTTCCTCATTACAAATCCAAACTACATGTTGGATGTTTCATTCAAATATCTTACTATCTACTATTTACTTCCATCTTGGTAATTTCCATATTCCTTGGAGTTGTGGGCTGAGAGTTGTACTCCTTGCAAGTAGTGTGTGTTCTTGGGTTCACCTCTACTAAAGGTCTCCATTAAACCTAAAAAATGCAAAGTTCATATCTCCTTGTGTGTTTATCCAGTTTGTTTGTTCTCTATCTCCATGGAAATATCTTTGTGTCTAGTATATGTGGTTATCAGAGTTTTAAAAAATTCAAAGTTAATGAATAATAGCAAGCTCTACAATCATGATTGGTTTTCTATGCATAAGTTTGTGAGAAGGTCAACTAGTTCCTAGGGGGTTCCACCTTTTTCTCGTTATACTTTGGAGGTCAATAAACTCCAAAAATCTCCTCCATCAGTTCTTTATGTACAAATATAAACCCGTATTTGCTTTTCCACCATATCTTTAAAATTCTAAGAGTGATCAAACACCTCACTCGTTTCCTTCATAAAATATAGCCATACTTTCTAGGCATGGTCATCAATGAATGTAACATAAAACCTACAACCTCCCGTGGATGCATTCTCTACAAGATCCCAAACATTTATATGCACTATCTATAGAACATTCTCACTAACATGCTTTTCATGTGAAAATGATGTTGTTTACTAGTTTCCAAATTTACATATCGCACATACATTCTGCATCTCTACAACCGTGAATTTTGGTAATTCATTGACAAGCTCATTTAACTGTGCCAACCTCATCCTCTGCAAGTTTGCATGTCCAATACACGGGAGCATTGATTTCAAGGATTTTCACACTCAAGGAAAACATCCTATGCACTTTGTTCCCTTCCACAATAAGACATCCATTCTTCTTGTAATCTTCTATATATAATCTAATAGAACTGAACCGAACTTATAGTCTTTGATCAACCATTTTTCCAACAAAAGCCACGTTATTTATGATGTTAGGAGCATTTAGTACATCAACAAGATGTTTTACCTTCTTATCCTCAATGAGTAGTGTTATGCTTCCTATATGCTCAATAGGAGATGATATATCATCACCTGTTTCAAGAAATCCAAGAACTTATAATTTTTACAAATTACTAAACCATTCTACATGGTTGTTCATGTGATTTAAAACACTTGTATCAACATACCCAGCATTATTATTTGCTTTTGAAACATGAATAGACATTGTGATTAACATATATTGTTAGACCATAAATAGTTTGTCTGAATCATCTTTCTAGATGTGCAATTGTTTTATTGCTCTTCTCGATTTTCACTCTCGGAATTGCAATCAAAGTCATCAGGTTTACAATAATTCTATACATCCCTTACTTTCATTATCCGAATCATTTCTTTGAAAATTTATGTGGCCTCTTTGGATTTCCCTACTACAAAACTATCCTCTACCTTCTATATTAGTTTGTTGCTGATCTTGGTCCTCATTGTTGTTTCTTCTTGACCGTCCAAAGCCTCTACATTGGCTCTTCCTCTACCACAATAAAATAACTACTCAAATGTAGATTCTCCTTACTAGTTTAAGCCTTGAACAAGGATTTTTAATTCAAATATTGGCACGAGTAAAAGCTAGCAAAATTTAGGATATTCTCCCTTGTCTCGGTAGAAGTTTTGATCTACTTATATGAAACTTCTTAACCACAAAGGTATACTTAAATCATATAACCATAATCTACATTGATGCCAATAGATGCAAAAGAATCACATATATGTTTTATTTTTCCATTGAAATTACTTATTGACATGCTCTTTTTTGTTGGAGTTCAAGGTATGTGGAAGCACATGAATAACACTAGAAGTGGCCATATTAGAATACTTCTTGCTGAACCAAGATATGCATGAGGTACCAAGCATGAAGAAAAAGCCACTAGTGGACACATGACTTTCATAGAAATTAAGTCTTTATATATCTTGAATAATGATCCAAGTCATACCATTTTTTATGCAGCTTTACATGATGCACTAATTGATGAGAGAATTGACATAAAATGGGAAAAAAACTATGGATAAATGGCTTGTGTAGACTTTGAGAGATAGCAAGTTAGATAGAGCTTTGTCATATCACACTTATTTAGGTTGTCATAATTCTTCTTTGGAATTATATTGTTATGAAAAGGTTGTCTCTAGGCTTTGTGATGACAATGGGCCAAGTTCTTTTGATGAAGCAAAAAAATAAAGAAATTGGATCATTGCTATGTAATCAAAACATGATGCTATTATGAAGAATGGTACTTGGTCTTTATGTGATTTGTCTCCAAGAAAAAAATCCATTGGCACTAAATGGCTATCTAAGATGAAACACAAGGCTCATGGAAGAATTGATAGGTATAAGGCTAGGCTTGTTGCCAAAGCTTATGTTCAAGAGAAGGGCATTGATTTTGATGAGAGCTTTGCTCCCACATGCTGAATGACCACTGTTGATAGGAATTTTGCACCTTTAGTTCATCATGGTTGGAACTTACATCAATTGGTCATTCAAGTTACTTTTTTGAGTGGTGATTTACATGATGAAATATGTGTATTTTAGCCCAATGGGTTAATGCACAACGCATGAAAACAAAGTGTGTAGGTTGAAAAGGTATTGTACGGTTTGAAGCAAGCACCACGTTATTGTTATGAAAAGATACATGCCTACTTGCTAGCACATGGATTTGATAATAGAATCATTTTTGTATGAGATGATGATATGTTGCTTGGTCCTAATGAGAATTATATTACTAAATTTATGGCTAATTTACATGCATCTTTTGAGATATCATATTTGGGGCTTTGCATCATTATTTGAGCATTTTTTAATGCAAGTTGATGGGGGAATAACTTTCTCTCAAAAAAAATATGTTCACACATTATTGCAGCATTTTGGCCTTGAAGATCATCATATTTTAAGAGACTTATGGTTGAGCATTCATGATTTTGGAGATGCACTTGATGTTTTCCTCTATCAACATGTTATTGGATGCTTGATTTAGTTATGCCTAGCTCAACTTGATGTTCAATTTTCTACCTCTCAAATTATTAGCTTTATATGTTGTTGAGGTCCCAATCATTGGTAGGTGTTCAAACACATCTTTTGCTACTTGAGTGGTACTTGGCTATTATGATGATCCACTTCAAGGGCAGGGCTTGTTTTTCCAGTCCCACAAGGAAATAGACAATAAACCAAGGATGGTTAAACTCACATGGATTAGAAATAAGCTTTCTAAGAGCATGAAATACGCTCTAAACGACTCTTACCAAGTAGAAAGTGGAGGATAGGCTCTCCTTATATAGAGTTGGAGGAGGCTGTCCAAAGTACATCATATGTCAAATAATTCCCCTTGAAGGAGAATAAATACACTAGTAGAAGCGAATGAGAAGGTACCCAAATACAATGAGATTCAACAAAAAATAATACAAAATGGAGTGTCTTTTGGATACAAACTGGAGATGCGTTCATAGGAACACAAATGAAAATAAGGTAGAAGAACGCATGTCATGAACATATCCTCTATAGCTCTCTTTTGGGGTGGATAAGTGTTATACATGTCAACCAAGCATTAGAGCAAGACTAGAGGTAAAGCCTACATGAACATGTTCACCAAGTTCAGTTGAGATGTACACTACTCCAGAGTAATCTCATGTGATACGAGCTTCTCATGAATGAAATGGTATCGGATGTTGATGTGCTTTGTTCGAGCATGGAATACTAGATTCTTGCCAATGGCCAAGGCTAATTAGCTATCAATGCGCATGCATTTCAGACCATCTTGCCAAATACCAATGTCATATAACAAAAGTCAAAGCCAAATGGCCTCAAATGCTACAAATATGGATGCTTGGTACTTGGTCTCAATGGATGATGGAGCAATTGTAGGATTCTTCTTACTTTCCCAAGAGTAGCTCCTAAGCCAAGAAAGAGTATGTATCCAAAAGTAGATCATTAGGAGTTATGATCACTAACCCAATGTAAATATCGAATGTGATCAATTCCCCCTATGTAGAAAAAACCATGATTTCGGATTGGGTATACTAATTGCAAAGGAAATATTTGGTCGTGTGTTGGAAAAGTAAAGTAAGGAACCAAAAGTTTTCGATATGCATGCACATCCACTAGTGATGATTAGTCCTCAAGTGTGAGCTTGATGTTTGAATCAAGTGATGTAGATACTAAGCAATAGTCGTCTATGTTATACCTAGAAAGAAGATCAGAGCAATACTTTTTTTTGTGAGAGTGTAGAGGAGGTACTGAGTATCTATTTTTAATAGGAGCATGCAGCAAGCACTCCAGTACTTCACCTACTCAAGGGAGGTTCTCCTTAGGGAAATATACCCTTTAACACTTCTGTGAGCAGGCAGATATCAATGATTGCACAAAGTTGTGAATACTCAAGAAAATATTAATGACAATTGACAATTAAGGAAGACCAATCACTCCTTAGTTCAAACGGATAATTACAACATAGGCAAGAGAAATGCTCTAAAGTTGATGCTCTGGGCTAGCATACCACTCCAGAACTAAACAACATCAATACAAGGGATTCATCCAATCTGTACAATGGACTCAACTAGATGTAGACTAGCACTGATCAATACAAAGTATGAAGACTTGCTCTAAGGGAAAGAGCACGAAATACCAATGACTCACACTGAATGACAAAACCAAGCCACTCTCTTCACACTATAGTGCTATTAGCCCTCATTGGGAAGCCCACGCTCTGTATCCTCACCACAGAGTGACTTCCTATAGTAGGCTTGAAGCCACAAAGTGCAAAGAGAGGACCTCTATACGTACGTATGTAAATGTGTGTATCTAAATGTATCCCAAATGAACACAAATCCATTGCTTTTATAGGCTCGAATAGGCCAAGAGGGCCTTGCCGATTCCTCACGTCCACTGATCATGCGTGATTGATTGCCCAAAATTGGAGGGGTAGATCAAATATGCCACCAATCTTGGATTGGATCCTCAAAAATAGGCAGTCGTCATGAATGGTTGGCGGCAACAGTCATTTCTCCACTTTCACTTTTACCACTTACACTTTTACTGTCACTTTTGCATGCAAGCTGAGATCCTCATTTTGTGCCGCCCGTGATGTTTGAATGACCCTCAGAAGCACATCCTTCACCTAATTCTTCTACTAGCTTTTGATCCTTCATATTAAGTGGGCGGTATGGGAGGTGAGTTGTGGGGAGTTGAGGGAGATTACGAGGGGTGTGGGAGGTTGTGGGTGGGAATAGGGGGTGAGTTGTGGGAAGTTGTGAGGGTTTTTCGGGTGTGGTCAAAACTTGATCCAAGGTCTCAAAATTATCATTGCACCATTGGAAAGTACTCGTCGAGAGCTTTCCAACGATCTATAATACTGTAGGGTTTGGTTAAGAAATGATCCTCCAAATATCCATCCAAATTGCATGAGAACTTTGTGAGAGGTCGTGGGAAATTGTGGGATTTGTGGGGTTTGTGGGGGGTTGTGGAGGGGTGTGGGGTTTGTGGGGGGGGGGGGGGGGGGTCGTGGAGTGGTGGAGGGCTGTGGGGGGGTCGTGGAGTGGTGGAGGGTTGTGGGGTGGTGTGGAGTGGTGGAGGGTTGTGGGGTGGTGTGGAGTTTGTGGAGGGCTGTGGGGCGGTGTGGAGTTTGTGGAGGGCTGTGGAGGGGTGTGGAGTTGTGTGGGGGGTCGTAGAGTGGTGGAGTGTTGTGGGGTGGTGTGGAGTGGTGGAGGGCTATGGGGTGGTGTGGAGTGGTGGAGGGTTGTGGGGTGGTGTGGAGTGGTGGAGGGATTTGTGGTGGTGTGGAGTTTGTGGAGGGCTATGGAAGGGTGTGGGGTTTGTGGGGGGTCGTGGAGTGGTGGAGGGTTGTGGGGTAGTGTGGAGTGGTGGAGGGTTGTGGGGTGGTGTGGAGTGGTGGAGGGCTGTGGGGTGGTGTGGAGTTTGTGGAGGACTGTGGGGTTTGTGGGGGGTCATGGAGTGGTGGAGGGATGTGGGGTGGGTTGGAGTGGTGGAAGGTTGTGGGGTGGTGTGGAGTGGTGGAGGGCTGTGGGGTGGTGTGGAGTTTGTGGAGGGTTGTGGGGTGGTGTGGAGTGGTGGAGGGTTGTGGGGTGGTGGAGGGCTATTGGGTGGTGTGGAGTGGTGGAGGGTTGTGGGGTGGTGTGGAGTTTGTGGAGGGCTGTGGGGGGTGTGGAGTTGTGTGGGGGGTCGTGGAGTGGTGGAGGGCTGTGGGGTGGTGTGGAGTGGTGGAGGGCTGTGGGGTGGTGTGGAGTTTGTGGAGGGCTGTGGGGTGGTGTGGAGTGGTGGAGGGCTGTGGGGTGGCGTGGAGTGGTGGAGGGTTGTGGGGTGGTGTGGAGTTTGTGGAGGGCTGTGGGGGGTGTGGAGTTGTGTGGGGGGTCGTGGAGTGGTGGAGGGCTGTGGGGGGGTGTGGAATTGTGTGGGGTTTCTAGAGTTTGTGGAGGGTTGTGGGGGAGTGTGGAGTTGTGTGGGGTTTGTGGTGTTTGTGGAGGGTTGTGGAGGGGTGGTGGGGGAAAAGAGCAGGGGACGGTGGGGTTGGAGGGGGTTGTGGTGATGGTGGGGGCCGCGGGGGTGGTGGGAGAAAAGAGGAGGGCTTGTGGAGTTGGAGGGGGTCGAGGTGATGGTGGGGGCCGCGGGGGTGGTGGGGGAAAAGAGGAGGGCTGGTGGAGTTGGAGGGGGTCGAGATGATGGTGGGGGCCGCGGGGGTGGTGGGGGAAAAGAGGAGGACTGGTGGAGTTGGAGGGGGTCGAGGTGATGGTGGGGGCCGTGGGGGTGGTGGGGGAAAAGAGGAGGGCTGGTGGAGTTGGATGGGGTCGAGGTGATGGTGGGGGCCGCGGGGGTGGTGGGGGAAAAGAGGAGGGCTGGTGGAGTTGGAGGGGGTCGAGGTGATGGTGGGGGCCATGGGGTGGTGGGGTGGGGGAAAAGAGGAGGGGATGGTGGGGTTGGAGGAGGTTGCGGGGAAGAGAGAGAGAGGGAAATGTCACGATACAGACCCCCACATCAAGTCTTTGCACCGTCCCGGTGCAATTCCCATAGCTGAAAACAAGATAGTGAAGGAAGTTCTTCCTCCTTGACTTAACTTAGGTGATTCTTCACCCTAGAGATATTGACCAGGTTTTTTTTTTTGAAATTTTTTTTTCTTTTTTTTTTCAATTTTTTTTTCCAATTTTTTTTTGACTTTTTTTTTACCCTCTTTTTTTTATATATAATAAACTGCAATCATTGAATGAAATACGGTAGGTACGGTGAATGAAATGCTTCCAATTTACCTTAATTCAGGTACTTCTTCACCCTAGAGATATTGATCAGGGGTATCCTCTTACGCTGCAAATCCTCCAGATGTACTGCTCCATGAGGTAATACCTTTACCACCGTGTAAGGTCCTATCCATTTGGGTGCCAGTTTTGTTGGAATTGCTGGGACCTGATGCACTAAAACCATGGATCCTTCCTGAACTTCATTAGACCTCAGATACATGTCATGCAGTCTCTTGCGCTCTTCTTGTGTTACCTGAAGTTTTTGCATTGCTCCTTCTCTGTATTCTTCTAATGCCACCAATCTCTCAATGGGAGGTTCAATTCCAATGGTTTTAGTTCCCATTTCCTTTTTTATAATGAATTCAAATGGGGCCAATGCCTCTTTTCCATATACTAAGCGAAATGGACTCTCACCAGTGGTTCCCCTTCTTGTAGTTCTGAAAGCCCAAATTGCACCGATCAATGCTTGTGGCCAAAAGCTTTGATGATCAAAAGATAATTTGCGCAGCAACCCGATCGAAATCCTATTGGAGCTCTCTGCTTGGCCATTTGCCCTTGGATAGTAGGCACAAGATTTTTTATGGAAGACCTTATACCTGTCAAATATAAATAGGAGCAGTTGATTTACAAAATGGGTTCCCCTATCACTAGAGATTTCCAGTGGGCAACCAAATCTTGAGAAAATACGTTTATACAAGAACTTAGCTACTGTTAACGCCGTGCAGTTCATAGTAGCTTTAGCCTCTATCCATTTAGTTGCATAACATGTGGCCATCAAAATATACTTCTTACCCCCAGGTTGACCAGTTGGACTAATTGGTCCTATGAAATCAAGACCCCATCGTTCAAATGGGAGCCATCCTATAGATATGACTAATGGTTGGAAATTCAATCTGGTTGGCGTAGGAGCACATCTCTGGCAAATGTGGCATTCTTTAGCAAACTTGATCGCATCCTTGTAAATATGAGGCCACCATAGTCCCTTGTAGATGATTTTGTGAGCCAATTCTTCCCCCTTTAGATGCCCTTCACTATGTGTTGCCTCTAGCAAAAGATTTACCTCCTCTGGATAAACACACTTTCTCAAGATATCATCCTGACAGTATTTATATAAATTTCCATTTATAAGTGAATATGCTTTGGTTTTCAGGAGCAATCTTCTCTTTTCTATAGGTTTCAAGTGTTCTGGGAGTTTTCCAGTAGTGAGAAAATGGAGAATTCCATCATACCAATCAGCCTGAGTTGCTACTAGGAAGCGATTACTATCCACCAGTTCATCATTTATACCTGTTGCCTTCTCACTCATTGCAGTCCTGGACACTTGATCTGCCATGTAGTGCTCTCTTCCTGGCTTAATATGAATATCAAAGTTGAATTCTTGAAAGAGGAGTAACTATCTCCAAATCCTTCCAGCTACTCTAGGCTTGTTTATCAAGTACTTCAAGGGCTGATGGTCGGATATGACTATAAAATGTACACCGAGAAGGTAATGCCGAAACTTCTGAAGAGCAAATACAATAGCCAAGCCTTCCCTTTTGGTCGTACTGTAGTTCCTTTCTGCCTGGGTGAGTAGTCTGTTGGCATAGGAGATAGGTCTATCAACCTTGTGTGATGATAGTTGAGCTAGAACTGCACCAACAGCATGAAGACTAGCATCTGTATGCACATGAAATTCTAATGAACAATTAGGAACACTTAAAAGTGGAGTAGTACATAACCTCAATTTTAGTTCACAAAATTCTTTCTCAGCTTCAGCACTCCATGAGAAAGGGACCTTTTTATTGGTAAGCCTTGATAAGGGCTTAGCCATTTCTGAATACATTCGTATGAATCTTCTATGATATCCTGCATGACCCAAAAAACTTTGCACTTCTTTTGGGCTTTGTGGAATAGGCATGGATAGAATAGTAGTAACCTTTGCAGGGTCAACGATTATCCCTTCAGCAAATACTATGTGACCAAGAAGAGTGCCCTTGGTGACCAAAAAATGACATTTAGTAGGATTTAACTTCAAACCTGTTTTGAGACATTGCTCAAAGATTTCCTTTAGATTTTCCAAATGATCATGGAAATCTTGAACTGTTGCTCTTCTATCTGTGCCTGAAAACACTAAAAAGTCATCCATGAAAATGCGGAGAAAGGTTCTTAACCACTTGCCCAATATCAGATACATTGTTCTATTAAATGAAGCTGGTGCATTCTTCAAACCAAAAGCCATGCGAGTATAGACATAAGTGCCCATGGAGTAACACAGGCTATTTTGTCCCTATCATCAGGATGGATCACTATCTGATTGTAGCCACTAAAACCATCCAAGAAGCTATACAAAGTGTGACCGGCTACTTCCTCAAGTACTTGTTCTGAAAAGGGCTGAGGAAATCCATCTTGAACAGTCACTTTATTTAAGGCACAAAAATCAATGCAAACTCTTATTTTTCCACTATTTTTCTTGGGTACAATAACCATAGAAGAAAGCCACCTGGAATGTTCTACTCGAACAATTATACCTGCTTCTTCTAGTTTTGTAACTTCCAACTTTATCGCCTCTGCATATTTTGGATTGAGTCGATACGGCCTACTTCTTGCAGGCGCGGCTCCCTCAACTAAGGGTATTCTGTGTAATCCCAGCTCCTCTGGTATCCCTGTTAGATCTTTGTAGGACCATGCGAAGACATTTTTGTAAGTAAAAAGTAAAGAAGTTACCTTCTGCAGTAAAGGGGGATAATGCCATAGCCAAGAGGCCAAGTGGACTACTTGAGGGTTCTCTTCATCCCCTAGATTTATTTCTTGAACGAGTGTTTCAGGATTAGTCTTGTTTGAGAAATCATCTCCACTGTATGCAGGAGTGTACTTTAACTTATATTCTGCAATATGCTCTCTGGTCCATCCTTGAGGTATATCCGTAAAAGGAAGATCATCTCTGCACTCAGGCTCATAACTTTCCATCCCGGGTACTTCTATATTTTTAGCCTCTTCAAAGTCTGTATTCTCCTGCAAACTCTCATTCTCCAACTCCTTCTGATCTTCATGGCCTTTTCCTGCAACTCCTTCATCTGTAACTTCTTCTTCTATTTCAGTGATTTCCACCATGCAACACTCTGCACTTTCCATCATCCAATTCAATAATGTATCTTCTTCTTGAGGTAGAGAGGGCATTACCTGAGTATCCACAATATACCCCGTAGTTTTCTCTGAGTTGAATCCTTCTTCCAAATGTAATTGCAGTTGGCTATTGGTGCTTGTTGAAATCCATAGTTTGTTTTTCCCCCAATCTTGCAAAGCTTTTGCTTGCCTCAGCCAAGGTCTCCCCAAGAGTAAAGGGTAAGAAGTCTCCTGTGGAAGTGCAATAACAACAAAATCTAGAACAAAGTGGCAACCCTGTACTATCATCACTACCTTTTCAATAATGCCAAAAGGCGCAACCCGATGTTGGTGGAGGGCTGTGGGGTGGTGTGGAGTGGTGGAGGGTTGTGGGTTGGTGTGGAGTTTGTGGAGGGTTGTAGGGGGGTGTGGAGTTTGTGGAGGGTTGTGGAGGGGTGTGGAGTTGTGTGGGGGTCGTGGAGTGGTGGAGGGTTGTGGGGTGGTGTGGAGTGGTGGAGGGCTATGGGGTGGTGTGGAGTAGTGGAGGGTTGTGGGGTGGTGTGGAGTGGTGGAGGGTTGTGGGGTGGTGTGGAGTGGTGGAGGGTTGTGCGGTGGTGTGGAGTGGTGGAGGGTTGTGGGGTGGTGTCGAGTGGTGGAGGGCTGTGTGGTGGTGTGGAGTTTGTGGAGGGCTCTCAACGGGTGTGGGGTTTGTGGGGGGTCGTGGAGTGGTGGAGGGTTGTGGGGTGGTGTGGAGTGGTGGAGGGCTGGGGGGTAGTGTGCAGTGGTGCAGGGTTGTGGGGTGGTGTGAGTTTGTGGAGGGCTGTGGAGGGGTGTGGGGTTTGTGGGGGGTCGTGGAGTTGTGGAGGGTTGTGGGGTGGTGTGGAGTGGTGGAGGGTTGTGGGGTGGTGTGGAGTGGTGGAGGGTTGTGGGGTGGTGTGGAGTTTGTGGAGGGCTGTGGGGTGGTGTGGAGTGGTGGAGGGCTGTGGGGTGGTGGAGGGTTGTGGGGTGGTGTGGAGTGGTGGAGGGCTGTGGGGTGGTGTGGAGTTTGTGGAGGGTTGTGGGGGGTGTGGAGTTGTGTGGGGGGTCGTGGAGTGGTGGAGGGTTGTGGGGTGGTGTGGAGTGGTGGAGGGCTGTGGGGTGGTGTGGAGTTTGTGGAGGGTTGTGGGGTGGTGTGGAGTGGAGGAGGGTTGTGGGGTGGTGGAGGGTTGTGGGGTGGTGTGGAGTTTGTGGAGGGCTGTGGGGTGGTGTGGAGTGGTGGAGGGATGTGGGGTGGTGTGGAGTGGTGGAGGGTTGTGGGGTGGTGTGGAGTTTCTGGAGGGCTGTGGGGGGTGTGGAGTTGTGTGGGGGGTCGTGGAGTGGTGGAGGGCTGTGGGGTGGTGTGGAGTTTGTGGAGGGTTGTGGGGGGTGTGGAGTTGTGTGGGGGGGCGTGGAGTGGTGGAGGGCTGTGGGGTGGTGTGGAGTGGTGGAGGGCTGTGGGGTGGTGTGGAGTGGTGGAGGGTTGTGGGGTGGTGTGGAGTTTGTGGAGGGCTATGGGGGGGGGGGGAGTTGTGTGGGGGGTCATGGAGTGGTGGAGGGCTGTGGGGTGGTGTGGAGTGGTGGAGGGCTGTGGGGTGGTGTGGAGTGGTGGGGGTTTGTGGGGTGGTGTGGAGTTTGTGGAGGGTTGTGGGGTGGTGTGGAGTGGTGGAGGGTTGTGGGGTGGTGTGGAGTGGTGGAGGGCTGTGGGGTGGTGTGGAGTTTGTGGAGGACTGTGGGGTGGTGTGGAGTGGTGGAGGGCTGTGGGGTGGTGTGGAGTGGTGGAGAGTTGTGGGGTGGTGTGGAGTTTGTGGAGGGTTGTGGGGGGTGTGGAATTGTGTGGGGGGTCGTGGAGTGGTGGAGGGCTGTGGGGGGGGGTGTGGAATTGTGTGGGGTTTCTGGAGTTTGAGGAGGGCTATGGGGGGGTGTGAAGTTGTGTGGGGTTTGTGGAGTTTATGGAGGGCTGTGGAGGTGTGGTGGGGGAAAAGAGGAGGGGACGGTGGGGTTGGAGGGGATCGTGGTGATGGTGGGGGCCGCGGGGGTGGTGGGGGAAAAGAGGAGGGCTGGTGGAGTTGGAGGGGGTCAAGGTGATGGTGGGGGCCGCGGGCGTGGTGGGGGAAAAGAGGAGGGCTGGTTAAGTTGGAGGGGGTCGAGGTGATGGTGGGGGCCGTGGGGGTGGTTGGGGGAAAAGAGGAGGGCTGGTGGAGTTGGAGGGGGTCGAGGTGATGGTGGGGGCCACGGGGGTGGTAGGGGAAAAGAGGAGCGCTGGTGGAGTTGGAGGGGGTCAAGGTGATGGTGGGGGCCACGAGGGTGGTGGGGGAAAAGAGGAGGGCTGGTGAGTTGGAGGGGGTCAAGGTGATGGTGAGGGCCGTGGGGTGGTGGGGTGGGGGAAAAGAGGAGGGGATGGTGGGGTTGGAGGGGGTTGCGGGGAAGAGAGAGAGAGAGGAAAATGCCGCGATACAGAGAGGAATATGCATTCTTTTGTTTGCCACACTTCCATACCTAAGAAGTAGTGAAGTAGGCCAAGATTTATCATGAAATACTCAAGTTGAAGCTATGTGATGATGAATTGGATGTGTTTGTCATCGAAGAAATGAAGGTATGAACATAAAGGATGATTATTGCAATTAAGAAATCTTTCTAGTTTATGTATAAGTAAGCATCAATAATGTTCCTCTAAATCCTTTATCTTCAATGAACTTGTGGGTCTTTTCATGACAGTCCTTGGGAGCTTGATTAAGTCCATGAAGTGCCTTGTGAAAGTTTTAGACATGATGATGTTCACTTTGTAAATGGTCCATTTGAAGTGTGTACTTAATGCAGGAATGACTCTTGTAGTAGTAAAACTTGCATTAGGGGCAAATGTTTCTTCATAACAATGGCATGCTTTGCTTATAACCCCTAGCTACAAGTTTTTTTTTGTACCATCTGATTTGTAATTAATTTTGTATAGCCACTTAACTCCATTAACTTGTTGATTAGTATGATTTGAACAAGAGTCCAAGTATTGCTATTTTTTATTGCATCCATCGCTATCTGCGTAACTTCTTCCCACTCAAGTTAGCCTTGAGCTTCTTTAAAGCTGGAAGGCTTACAAATTTGTTGAATGTTGTGCATAAGTGCATAGTTGACATAGTGACTTTGCTCATATTGTTGTTTTTTCATGAGCCTTTAAGATCTCCTAGGTTGGCAAGAAGTAGTTGCTTTTATGTTTTTCTTAGAAATACCTATGTCCCCTTTGAAGTGATTGGTGGACTCAAACTTGAACTTTGGTGTTTGGTTCATTAGTTTGAAGCTTCATCAAGGGTGACATCTTTTGACATGGTGATGGAGTGGTTCTCAAGAACATATAGTCTATATGCCTTGGACTATTGACTATAAGCAATGAATAGATCTTTCTTGGCCATTGTGAAGAATTCAATGTTTCATGCTTGGATTAAGCACATCAAGATCCAAAACCATTCCATTTGAGAGATGGTATCATTTTGTGAGATCTCTTTCTACCAATGCACCTCACAAGAGAATTTGGCATTTTGTGCAGAAGTTTGTGCTACACCTACTATAGAGAAACTTCATTTGGATAATAGATATGGTTAGGCACATGCATTGATAATGTTTTCTGTCAAACGTGCCATTATCCCTCACATTGACTCTTGCAAGATAGCAAAGGATGCTTGGGATTCACTTATAACCTTATACCAGGCAAGAAATGAGGCTCATGTTGCTTATCTTCAAAAATAGTTGGAGAGTGAACATATGAATGAAGGAGATTCTATGGATAATTTCTTGACAAATATCAAAGATTTGAAGAGGAGTTGATATTTGTTGATGAAGTCTCACTAGATAGCTCACTTCTATAGAATATTTTTAATGTTCTTCCAAATTTCATATCAGAGTTTTGGTTCCAGTCTTCGGTTGATGCTAAAAGAAAATGTAAATGCGTTGATGTTTAAGGACTTAATCTCTGTTTTGTTGCAAAAAGATTAGTCTAGACAAAACAAGTCAACTATGCATGTTGGAGATCAAGCATTTTTACCTAGTCACAAGGGCAAAGGAAAATGGAGCTCATCTACTAGTAAGAAGAAATTTGTTAATGCTACGTTCTTGAAGGAAGACAAAGATGAGAAGAAAATAGAAAAATAGAAACACTCTCTAAGGGAAATGATCATGTAATAAAGAGTTGTTCAAAAGTGTTTGTAAAAGGTACAAAGAAGAAAGAAGCGGGAATGGTTGTTGCAGAGGCCTCTATACCTAAAAGAGAGTGTGCAAAACTTCTTTAGAATGAAGAATGAGCTACTCTTTGCAGCTATGATTATTATTCTCATGAGCATTGTATATCTGTAGTAGACTTTAATGTTTGGTGCAGTGATAGTGGGGCAACCAAACATATTACCTCACACCATAGTTTCTTTAGTTCACTTGAGCCTGCTTCTATAAGGACTTCGACCACAAGTGCTAACAACTCCTTTATCCTATAATGGGCATTCCTAAGATCATTCTGACTACTATTGATGGTAGTTATTTCATGTTGTTAGATGCTTTGTATGTGTCAAGGATCAAGAAAAATTTGTTTTCAATTTTTGCATTAGCCAAGTTTGGCTGAGTTATCAGATTTCTTGTTGATAGATGCACAATTCATGATCTCTCAAATGGAGATGTTATTATTGCTTCATACTTTTATGTGATGGGCTTTATATGCTGGTAGACTATGTAGATCTCTTTAATTTTTCAAAATGTATACTTCAAGATTCTCAAGCTATTTGAGATGCAGAGCTTTGGCATGCATGCTTTGGTCATCAGAAGTTTTCTAATTTGCTACGCCTATAGAAATTCAAAATGGTGACCCAAACTTTAGGCACCTTATAAATATGTCTATGAAGGCTATATTTTGGGAAAGAAATTCAACATTCTTCATTCCTGAAAGATGGTTTATTTTGACATGCTCATAAATTGCACCTTGTTCATAGTGATTTATGTGGTCCTATGTAGACACCTTTTCGGAACTAACTTTATTTCGTGACCTTTATTGATGATTTTTGTAGACATGCATGGGTTTATCCATTGAAAGTTGAGTCCAAAGTGTTTATGTGATTCAAAGATTTCTTGGTAATGGTTGAAAATCTATCAACATGAGGATTGGGCACCCTCTGTTCTCATGGGGGGAGGGAATACATGCTTTCTAATTTCAATGCATTTCTGGTTGAGCATGGTACAAAACATTAGTGTATAGTGTCATATACACTGCAACAAAATGGATTTTTTGAAAGAAAGAGAAGGTCTCTCATGGAGATGGCAAGGTGTGTGGTCAAAATTCAAGCCATACCACAAGCTTCCTACTTAAGATAGTTATGTGTGCAACATATGTACTTAATAAGTGTTTCACCAAAGCACTACAATTGATCACTCCATACAAGTCTTGGAATGGTCACAAGCCATCTGTTGCTCATCTGCATGTCTTTGGTTGTCTAGCATATACATTAGTGTGTGAACAACACTCCAAGAAATTGAATGATGAAGCTAAAAAATGTTTTTCTATTGGGTACAATTTGGAAAGAAAAGGCTATTTTCTATATCATCCACACACCAAATGCACTATGATTAGCTAGGATGTTATTTTTGTGGAAGATGCAATTCAACCATTACTTTCATGTAGGAAGGAGACGTCAATTAGCTCCAAAGATGTGTTCGACTTTTTGCTGCCTCTTTTGATAGGTGGATAGTCAAGTGCTAGCCGGAATGAGGCAATTTCTTATCCTTTATAGGTTTCACAAGATGATGTAGATAACTCCATTTCCGATGCACATTTACATGATGCACTTGTTGAGGAGAGGCTTGACATAGATGAGGTTAGAGAGAAATTTGAGAGATAGCAAATTCGATGCACCTTTCTCATATCCCTTGAGATTTTTCCACCCTTTTTTCCAAGTCTACATTCATTCTCATGCAAGTGGATTTATCCCACATGCAAGGAGATTTTCCCTCAACTCCATATAAGGAGGGCCTCACATCACTCCCAACAAGCCATTTGCTCAAGCTCTTAGCAAGAGTGCTCTCACTCTCCTCAAGAAGCCCTCACAGTCATAGAGCATTGTGTATGAGGCATTTCTATTTAAATTCACTTCATCATGTTTTCATATCTCTCATTTCTTCCTCCATAGCTTGTTTATTGTGTGCTTGCTAGTAGATTAGGAGTTGTTCTTTTTCCTTTCAACATGGTATCAGAGCATAGATTAAATGTTTTTCCTTTAAGTTCATGTTCTTATTTACTTCATTATCATTAGCATAGATGTATTTCTTTTCCCTCCCTCCCTTACTTCATAATAAGAGTGATTTTAATCACTATTCTATTCCATCCTTTAGCATTCCTAATTTCAACCTTCTTATTCTTATCATGATCATTTTCACTTCTTTGCAATAAAACTGTTTTTAAGCACAATAGTTAATCTCCTTTCATTCTTGAATTGGAGGCCAATATAGTCATTTCTATTGCTCCATGTGTTATTAAGCAAGAAAAGTTAATTGCAGCCATAAAGGAGGCCGTCACTAATATTTCTTAATATTAATGATATTATATCTATGTGGGAGAAGATAATTCGTTAGAACTTGGAGGATGAAATTCTTTGGAAGAAGAAATATGTCCATCAAGAGGATAATGGAAGCTTCAACGTTGTTATCAAGAGGATAATGGAAGTTCTGCTATGTAAAGGTGGAGCCATCTATTCAAATGAAAGTGCTAATTGAGGGACTTGCCCAAAGTCCCTTGCCTATACTTCTCTATGCCAACAAGTCCTCATGTTGTCGATAGTGAAACTGAGGCTTCATGCAAAACATGCACAAATACCACCTATCATATCTAGAGAGAGAAGTGCATAAATTTTCACCCTTGATGTCGCATATATTTGGAATTGAAGAGATTCATGCCTTATCTTTCATTGAGAATGCATATGCCATGGGTGTCATAATTTTATTGCAATTACCTTGTTGCAAATAGAGAGATACACACGACCATTCAAGATAGTAAGTTGTTCTTCTTACTATTGCATCTATCATCTCAAAAAAGAGCCACATGATGTTAAACCATGCTGCTCGATAGTGGTGGCAATGGGAAAAGATAGAACAAAAGGATTGCACCAAGCAGAGAAAGCAACACATCAATGTGGATTCAATTGATCAATACATGTGTATGGCCTTTCACTAGACATAAAAATTATATGCACGATAGAAAAAAGAGGCAACAC
This sequence comes from Ceratopteris richardii, assembly GCA_020310875.1. NCBI lineage: Eukaryota > Viridiplantae > Streptophyta > Polypodiopsida > Polypodiales > Pteridaceae > Ceratopteris > Ceratopteris richardii. The sequence continues at coordinate 67,567,034 of CM035411.1, forward strand.
ACAAATCTAGACAAAGATGAGGCTATGGAGGAACACACGTTGAATGTGATAGCTGCTGAAAGGTATTTCCAAAATAGACTCATGACTTTAGAATGTTGTCGGGAAGTATTGGTTGGATGATGGATCAAGTCATCCACCAATTCGGTCGGCACACACTTGGTGTTTGGAGCAAACTCAGGTACGTTGAGTATACTCGACAACTAGCGTAAATGAAGTTTCAAAAAACTCTAAATACTTATGTTACAAAAGAAGTAATAAATATCTCAAATGAACTAATGTGGAATGCTTATCAATCTATGCTTCTATGGACCGTATGGTTGAGCTGCTCTATATCTAGAAATAGCATCTTGATATGAAGGTAAAATTAATGATTCCTTGGTTATATGTTCTTTAATAATCTCGTCTACAATTTTCTTTGGTTGAGTATGTCTATTTAGAGGTGCCAAGAATAAGTCTTCACTACCCTGCGGCTCGGGAGATGCAATGGAAAAATCTAGTTAAATAATGATCATATGACTCTTGACAATTTTATCCATTTCCATCAAAATATAAGTGTTATTATCATTTAATTTAAACACTATGTATGGTCCAAACCATCATTTCAATAATTTTTTTCTTGCCTCATATTGAGTATCAAATGAACTGTCATAAACTAACACCCAATCTCCCTCTTGAATCTTTATTGGATGTAACCAGTGTCTTTTACCAAAATAAATTTTGTTTTTAATTCTTGATTCTTTTATTTTTCATGTTGCTTCATCTAATCTTTGTGTGCCTTGCTTTAATTGTTGCAAGCGTATACTTAACAGTTCCTCTCTCATCATATTAGCATTCCAGGGAAGTGATGTCCAAGATAAAATTTGAGAATAAATTGGAAATATAGGCTTTTGGCAATACATTAAGTCCGTAGGCATGTACCTTGTGGTTCGTGTACAAGTCATCTTATCGGCCTAGAGGGCAAATGGTAAGTACCTGGGCCATTGTTTAATATCCCTATTGCATGCTTTAGCTAGAGCTTTTATTATAGATGGATGTCCCCTCTCTATTTTTCCATTAGCTTCAGAATTGTATGTTGTAGTCAACGACAAACCTATACAATGACGTCCAAAAGACTTTGTAGCTTCTTTAGCGTTTAGTTCTCCACAATTGGCAACTACTTTCTCTATGTACCCGAATCGACTTATAACATCCTCTAATAAAAACTTACAAACATTATATGTAGTTTTAGTATGTAGTGCACGACCTTCCACATAATTGGTCAAATCTTCCCTTGCAAGCGCAATATAATGCATTCTATCAAGTCTATTAGGCATGGTTACTAAATCTACTACCCACTTGTAATGTATACAAGGTGGATAGCTACGATGTAGTGGATCCCTATGTTTAACCAAAGAATGAAGTTGACAAACAGAACATGTAGATACATAACTATTAATATCAACGTACATTCTAGGCCAAAAAAAAGGTAGATCTAATTTTTTTCATACGTACCATAAAAGCCTTTATGATTAGCCCATAATGACTCATGCATTGTTTTCATAACTTTCACTTCAATATCTTTTCTTACTACAACTCGTTCTGGAGTTTTGACCTTACCTTTCGTGTATCTCCAAAGATAACCATCTCGTAAGAAGAAATTATAGGCTCGTTTTCTAATATTCCGGAATCTTTAGGTAGACCATCTTGTTAATGGTTTCAATGTGCTCAGATACTTGCCAATATTTGTCCAATTATAATAGTATTTTAATTCATGAAATTGCTCATACACATAAACTTGTGGATCATAATTACACAAATTGACATTTTCTTTTAGTTCATCTTCAAGATTATGTTCAAATCTAGCTCTAGATAGCATATCATGTACTGCATTGGATTTTCCTGAAATATGAACTAACTCTGGATAAATATACTTTATATATGAAATCCACCTAAGTATAGCTATATCTAGGGATGAACAATTTGCTATGAGCCCTATGAGAGGTAGGCAATCAGTTTCAACTTTAACATTGGCACCTATAAAGTACTCTTTATCAGTCTTTAAAGTTGTTACCATACTCCATAGTTCTCTTTTAATTTTAGGATAGTTACATTGAGTTTCATGTAAAATTTTTTCCCCAAATCTAATCGTATATCTATTTCCATCACTATCTTCGTGACTTATGACCGAGCCTATCCCAATAGGGCTAGTATCAACAATCAATATGATAGGCTTATTCCCCGAATAATCTACATGCTTAAGAATTGGAGCTTCTTGCAACAACTTCTTTAACTTACGGATCACATGAGTATGTTTTTCAATCCACAAAAATTTCCTTTTCTTTCTTAACAAGGCATAGAGACAATGAGCTACATGCACAAAATGTGGTGTCCAAATCACATAAAAGTTGCAAGCACCTAAGGTCACTCACATTTTGACATGTGTCCTAAATCTTACTAATGGCATCAATTTTCTAAGGATATGGCTTCTATCCATAATGTCCTCAAAGATGACCGACAATAAGGACCTCATTAACACCAAAAATAGATTTCTCTATAGACAATGTTAAGCTAGCTTGAATAAACCTCTTGTTGAGCCCATAAAAGTCATGTTGGTCAAAGTCAACTGTAGTCAAAGTCAAAAGGTCAAAGTCAACTGGTCAAAGTCAACAAGGTCAAGGTCAAAGTCAACAGGTGAAAAGTCAAAGTGCTAAAATGCAGGTGTCAAAGTGCACAGGTAGTGCACAATTAATTGCCCACAAAGGGTAAATTGCAGAAAGTGAGTTGCAGGTTGCAGAGGTATTTTCTCTAATTTCCCTAAGGTTCAAAGTGTGTTTTAAAGTGTTTTGGAAGGTTCAGGTGAACCCCCCCCCCTAGGTGCAAAAGTGAAGACTTAAAAGGAAATGTGAAGGTATGTGAAGCAGCAACGTACGCATAGGTGAAAGTATGGCCCCCCCATTAAAATTTTGGGTTTTTTAGACTAAAGTCACTACAGGACAAAACAATGAGCCGTTGGCTGCCACTTGTGAAGACAATCTTGGGACATCAAAGTGAGCACCAAGATACCATTGCAGTTAGGAGCGTACTCAAATCAAGGCAAGGGCCATTCTTGGACCAATCTTAGAGTAAGCAAGAGAAGCATAGTCTAAGGGAAGCAAGAGAGAGAAGTGCAAGAGTCACCAGAGTGCGACGCAGAGAAGTGGAAGTGCAAGGTGCATGGAGTGTGACTAAGGATTTGTGCAGAGAGTGCTAAGCTATACTTCCCCAAGGATCTCAAGGTCTCATTGCAGTGTGCGCGTGCCGACAGAAGGTATTCACTCCTCCCCCTTTGTGGAAGCTTGGTGCAAGGTGTGCACAAGGATAAGCTTGAAGCAGGTGGAGGTCTGGTGCAGAGGAGGCCGGTGGCAAGAAGACTTTGGGATATTGGGTATTTTGTAATTGAGCACTTTGTGTGATTGTGCACAAAAGTATTGGCTTGTATTTTGCTTCAAACATTGTAATTGTCTTACTGTAATCAATCGGCAGAAGCTTCCAAGGTGTATTTCCTCTTCTAGTCTTTTCATTTTCTCCTACAAACCCTCAAACTCCTTCTTGTCTAAGAATCCCCCAACAAAATTTGGCACGCACGATGGGACTTCCAAGGAGATTTGAGCTTAGGAGAAATCAAGTGCAAAGCATAGAAGAGATCAAGTGTCGACAGAACCACAGTGCTACTTCATCAAACAAAAGGTAAATATCCTTATCAAGTGTCTCATATTCAGTGGGCTATGAGCTGCTCATGACCGCAACCCAGTCCCAAACATTGAGGGTCACCTGCAAGCAGACAAGAAGGAAGGTTGTTAGAAGGTCCCCCAGTCCACTATCTTCAACATCATCAGTCAAGAGCATGGCGGGTCAGGTAGACTTGGAAACTTTACTCTCTAGATTAAATATAAAGTTTCCTTCTTTCAAAGGCCTAGCTCAGGAGGATCCGGATGAACACATTAGAAGGTTCTTGGCACTATGTAAGACTAGAGGCCTAATGGGTAGGGAGGATGCCTTTTTGATTCTCTTCCCTGCCACATTAGAGGGATTAGCTGATAAGTGGTTCAGCCAGTTTGCTGAAAACCATTTTACCTCTTGGGATGTGATGAAAGATGCTTTTAAAAATCAGTTCCAGCATGGCAACACTGCGGAGATTATCATAGAAGAACTGGAAATTTTGAGATTGGGTCCAGGAGAAAAGTTCCCAGAGTTTGTGACTAGGGCCAAAGCACTAATGGCTAAATTGCCAGATCCACCACACAATGTTTTTGTTAAGAAATGGTTGGCTAAGCCCCTACCAGTGGCCACCCAATGCCAAATAAAGGAATTAGTGTTACCTACAGCCTCCATAGAGGAGTTCATCAACACAGCCACACGCTTGGAGCAGATAAGGTGCCAGTATGGAGCAACTTCTTCCCAAGTGAATGTCCTCTGTTAAGTGTGACTTGTCAATTATGCAGGAAAGTTGGCCATGAGGCCCATGAATGCCAATCAAGAGGAATGCCTGCAACGACATACTGGACACAAGGAGGACCCCCAACACCAGCAAATGTGATGGCTGCTGCACCAAATCAAGGTAACAACTATAATCCTAGACAGAGGAATAACTTTGGAAATGGGCCTAGGAGGCCAATCATCTGTTTCAGATGTGGAGAATGCGGGCACTATCAAAGTAGGTGCACCCTACCAGAAAATGCCCCTCCTTGCAGGAACTGCCCTGATGCAAGAGACCATTATACAAATTGTTGTACTAAGAATCAAGCCTCTTCAACCGGGCCTCATATTCAAATGATTTCAATGCACAAAGAAGAAGAGTGTGATCTGGTCAATGAGCCATCACCATCTACCAGGGTGGTGCAATTAGAAGAAATAGAATCTTTGACTGTGCAGACAAGAAGCAAGGGGAAGGCTCAAGCAGACATAGGACAAGGGTCAAAGATTAAGGAATGGAATCAAAACAGAGAACCATCTGAAGATAAAGTCACCACAGGTGCAGATACAAGTAAAAAAGGAGATCTCATATGCACCAGTGATGCCATTGGGCATGCCTTCAACAGGACTCATGAGGAGTTTGATAAGTCAACTGGAGCCCATGCTCTCAAGGAATCAGAGGCTGCAAAACTACTCAAGTCCATGAAAAAGGAGGTTAGTATTTTTTATCTAATAAAGATGGATGGGAATTCAGGTCAAAGTTATTGCAGATAATTGATGAAGCTTCCACTACAAGTTTGGTGGCAAAGACTGCTGTTTTACATAAAGGAAAAATTGTAGGGGAAGCACCCCTTACAGATTATAAAAGTCCTCGGCTAACAGTATCTATCCAAGGTCATGAATTTCAAGGAGTTATTGTCGATGGTGGTTCTGGCATTAACTTGATGCCTGAACATACAATGGAAAAGATTGGACTCCATCCTTCAAGGCCTACAAATTTCATTGTTACTTTGGCAGATCAGAGCAAAGTAAGGCCCTTGGGAGTGATCCCAAAAGTTTCACTTGAAGTACAAGGTAATCTATTCATTTTGGATTTTGTGGTTTTAAGATTGCCCCAGGTTGAAGGAGGATTTCCCCTCTTAATTGGACGACCGTGGCTGAGGCATGCAAGTGTCATTCATGATTGGGGCAAGGACACTATGTGGGTACAAAAGAAAGGGCAGGAGCTGACACAGATTCATTTAGAAGAGGGCCCAGATAATCAAGGAAACACTAGCATGATGCAAACAGTTGGCATATGCATGGAAACAGAATCGGAGGATCAACCCCAAATAGATTTCGAGGAAGAAGAGGATATTCCAAATTGGCTCCAAGCAGGCAACTCTTCCTCTTGTTTTGGAATTTTTCTTAATAATTCTTGCATGACTGAAGGTTATGATGAAGATAAGGAAAAAGTCCAGGTTGATGGATTGGGAGAGCCCATCACAGACCACAGAAGGGGCAAGAAGACACCCCTCAAATACAACTTGGAGGAGGATATGACAACCACAGATAAAGAGGTTACTAAAGCTAAAGGCAAGGTAAAAAATTCTAGTGAAGAATGTTCTTTCCCAATTCAAGAAATCCCTGCAGGATGGATGCAGGACAAGGAGGAACACATTGAAGTCCAAAATACACCTGCTTATGAAGCAATGCACGAAAAGCTAGTAGAAGAAGACAAGGAAGAAGATGAGCACGAAGATAATATGGTAGAGAGAAATCCTGTCCAAAAAATACAATTAGGCACTCAAGACAATAATCGGCCAGTTTTGGTGGCCACTTGGTTGTGGAACCACCCAGGGCTCCTTGAAAAGGTGAAATCATTCTTGACCCATTATACAGATGTTTTTGCCTGGCATTATAAAGACTTAGAAGGAGTGCCTGCAACTTATGGAGAGCACAGAATCCCTCTGGTTGATGGAGCCAAACCCATAAGAGGGAAGAGTTATAGACTTAATCCAAAATATGATGAAGCTATCTATGTGGAAATCCAGAAGATGGAGGATGCAGGAATCATCATTCCTGTAGAACACTCAGAGTGACTCTCACCTATGGTTATAGTACCAAAGAAGAATACTAATAAAATCAGAATTTGTGTTGACTTTAGAGCACTCAACAAGGTGACCATTCCAGATGGTTTCCCAATGCCTTTTGCAGAACAGGTCATTGAAGAAGTGGCGGGACATGCATTATACAGCTTTATGGATGGATTTAGTGGCTATAATCAAATATCAATACACCCAGAGGATCGTGAAAAGACTGCTTTTATCACACCTTGGGGAACATATGTGTATGTAAAAATGCCATTTGGGCTCAGAAATGCTCCAGCCACCTTTAACAGAACGGTCAATCTCATTTTTGGCCCCCTATTGCTGGAATCACTTAGAATCTTCATGGATGACTTCTCTTCGTTTTCAGGATCTCATAAAGAAACTCCTCTAGATTGTTTGGACCATCACTTGAGGCAGCTGCAGAATGTTTTCAAACGATGCAGGGAGACTAAGCTAAAGCTCAATCCAAACAAATGTCATTTCCTTGTGACAGAAGGAACTCTCTTAGGACATGTGGTGTCGGCTAAAGGTATGGCCCCAGATCCTGACAAAATCATTTCTATATTAAAGTTGCCTAAACCTAAATCCCCTAAAGAGATTCAGAGTTTCTTGGGGCATACTGGATACCATAGAAGATTTATAAAAATGTATGCAGAGATAGCCAGACCACTAGCTAGACTTACAGGTAAGGAAGTACCTTTTAAATGGGAAGAAGAGGAGGAAAAAGCATATCAAACATTACGGTCAAGGTTAGTGTCTACTCCTATGTTGATCACACTTGAGTGGTCAAAAATCTTTCATATACATGTAGATGCCAATGCCTATGCAGTGGGGGCAGTTTTGACCCAACCCAGTGAAGAATTTAAAGTGGACAGACCAATTCAATATGCCAGTAGAATCTTGACCAAGGCTGAAAGGAATTACAGTACTACAGAAAGGGAAGCCCTAGCAATGATTTTTGCTGTTCAAAAATTCCGTCATTACTTACTTGGAGTAAAATTTATTATTATAACAGATCACCAACCACTAAAATACTTACTCAACAAACCACAAGCCACTGGTAGAATATGGAGGTGGTTATTGTTGTTCCAAGAGTTTGATTTTTCTGTAGTCCATAGACCAGGTAAAGATAATGTTATGGCGGATCACCTATCCAGAATCAATATGATGAATCAAACTAGTGGAATCAATGATGATTTTCCAGATGCTCATCTGTTTGCTGTACAAGATCAAGGTTGGTATTATGATATCAAAAATTTCATTAAAACTGGGTTGTATCTAGAAAAGGCTAGTCAAGAGTAGACCATATACCTTCATTGAAGATAAATTGTATAGACAGGGCAAGGATGACAGGTTTAGGAAGTGTTTGGAAGAAGAAGAAGTGAGGGAAGTCCTTCATTCTGCACATGAAGGAACAGGTGGTGGGCACCTTCCAGGGCATATTATGAGTCAGAGGATACTGGATGCTGGTCTATGGTGGCCTACACTATTTAAGGATGCAAGATGAATGGGGAAAGGCATGTGACGTTTGCCAGAGGTGTGGACCTAAGCCAACAAAGCAGAGGCATAACCCCTTGATTGTTTCCACTTCCTCGCAACCATTTGAGAAGTGGGGGCTAGATTTTGTAGGGCCCATCTACCCTCCCGCAATTCCAAAAAGAGAAAAATATCTCTTGATAGCTACAGATTATGCGACAAAGTGGGCTGAAGCTATTGCCTCCCCCGACTGCACTGCCCAAACTGTTGCTGATTTCATTTATAGTAGCATTATTTGCAGGTTTGGATGTCCACTTGAAATTTTTACAGATCAGGGTACCCATTTTGTCAATAAAGTCCTGCAGGAAATCTTCAACAGGTATAGAATTCTACATAGGACCTCCTATGCTTACTATCCAAGAGCCAATGGACAGGCTGAATCGACAAATAAGGTTTTAATCTCAATGTTAAGAAAGGAGTGTATGTTACAGCCCACTTCCTGGGGCATTGCTTATCAAGGTACACTATGGGATACAGGTTAGCCTACAAAGAATCCACCGGCTATTCTTCATTCCAACTGGTTTATGGCATATTGCCCATTGAGCCCTTTGAATTTTTACATGGATCACCTAAGATACCATTCATGCAGGGAAAGAAGGATTGTCATGTCTCTCAGAGGCTAGGAGCACTACATAAAGTGGAGGAGATTCGTCTACTAGCAACAAAACAATTGATAGAGACTCAGATGAAGAGGAAGGAGGCACATGATCGACATCTGTGGAACAACAACATTGAAGCAGGCATGTTAGTTCTTCTCCATAGACCTCATCTTCATACACAACTGAGAGGAAAATGGCTTCCACATTGGGAAGGACCTTACAGAGTCAAAACAATGCTAAATTGGGGTGTTGTGGAGTTAGAGACGCTGAAAGGAGAGGCCTTGCCACTGGTCAACATATCCAGGCTCAAGGCCTATCATCAACACACTTGAAGAAGTATGGATCACGTGGAACTGCAAAATCTGTCCAGGTTGTACATAGCTTTCTCATCTCATTTTGCTCAGTTTTAGTAGTTTTGTTTATCAATTTCATTCTTGTTCCTGGTGTTTTTAGCAAACCTAGAAGGCATTTCATAACCTCTGCAAAAGTAACACTTTTGGGTATTTTTGGAAATTTTTCTAGCAATTTTAGCATTTTTCTAGCATTTTTTATCCCTTTCGTATGTCATTTTCTTGCCAAATAGGAGGAATAACAGGAGGCTCTCTATGGTTTGATGAAAGAAATTGGGCTTAGCCCTGTGGAAAATTTAATGAGAAATTTTTCACAATTTTTTGGCCATTTTTTGGCTTTTTTTTTTGCATTTTTCCTTCATTTTTCTCTATTTTTGGGTTATTTAAAAAAAAAGGCCCCCCAGGGTGTTGTTTTGTTTTTTGCCAAAAAAAAAAATTCCCCCCCCCGCTCTGACCCCCCCTGCCCCCCCCTCGGCCCCCCCCCCAGAGCGTTTTTTTGTTTTTTGCAAAAAAGATAGAAATATAAATAAAAATAAAAATAAAAAAATCCCCCCCCCCCCCCGTTCTGACAGCCCCCCCCCCCAAAAAAACTTATTTTTTATTTTTTCTCTTTTATTTTTTATTTTTTATTTTTTATTTATTTTCTTATTTTTTTATTATTTATTTATTTATTATTTTTTATTTTTTATTTTATTATTTTAAGTTTTATATTATTTTCTTTTTTTGTTATTTATTTTTCTTTTTATCTTTTTTGCATAGGCGTTCCCATTTCAAAAAAAAATATATATATATATATTATATATATATATTATATATATATATATTTTTTTTTTTTTACTTTTTCTGGCTCAAAGCTTTTGGCTCCGGATTGTGCCTCGGTTGGCCGTTTTTTATAAAACTAGAGTCATTTTCATGTTTTTTGGCACCTCAAGACTCAGTTTTTGACTTTATTTTTCAAAATTCCCACTTTTTCTCAGACTTTTGGTCCAAACCCTCATGTTTTGCGCATAATTACCACATGTTTTTATCTCATTCCATTGGCCACATTGTCTATTATCACCTCCTCTTACCCTATGTTTCACTATTTCCCATATGCTCCCTCTGTAGCTCTCATGTTTGATCATTTGTCCCCTCTCCAGCCCCATCATACTTCTCCCTATCCCTCCCTTTACACACCTGCCCAGCCACATCCTTAACCCTCCCGAACCTATCACTATCAGCCCCATCAGCCCTTCCTTCCCCATCCTTTCTACCCTCCCATTGCAACCCTTTGCTTTTCCATGGCAAAATCCAGTTTTTGGTTCTTCTCTAGTGCTTGTTCTATTCTGCTTTTGGTGGACTTGGTTGCTGCTCCGATGTACTATTCAAGTTTTTGCAGCTCTAATTTCATGGTGTCTGTTATGCTCAAAGTTTTGGCTATAGCTCTCCGGGACGGAGAGCACATTAGGTGGTGGGCAACTGTCGAGCCCATAAAAGTCATGTTGGTCAAAGTCAACTGCAATCAAAGTCAAAAGGTCAAAGTCAACCGGTCAAAGTTAGCTTGTCAAAGTCAACAAGGTCAAGGTCAAAGTCAACAGGTGCAAAGTCAAAGTGCTAAAATGCAGGTGTCAAAGTGCACAGGTAGTGCACAATTAATTGCCCACAAAGGGTAAATTGGAGAAAGTGAATTGCAGGCTGCAGAGGTATTTTCTCTAATTTCCCTAAGGTTCAAAGTGTGTTTTAAAGTGTTTTGGAAGGTTCAGGTGAACCCCCCCTAGGTGCAAAAGTGAAGACTTAAAAAGGAAATGTGAAGGTATGTGAAGCAGCAACGTACGCACAGGTGAAAGTATGGCCCCCCCATTAAAATTTTGGGTTTTTAGTCTAAAGTCACTACAGGACAAAACAGTGAGTCGTTGGCTGCCACTTGTGAAGACAATCTTGGGACATCAAAGTGAGCACCAAGATACCATTGCAGTTAGGAGCGTATGTGATCGACACACTCAAATCAAGGCAAGGGCCATTCTTGGACCAATCTTAGGGTAAGCAAGAGAAGCATAGTCTAAGGGAAGCAAGAGAGAGAAGTGCAAGAGTCACCAGAGTGCGACGCAGAGAAGTGGAAGTGCAAGGTGCATGGAGTGTGACTAAGGATTTGTGCAAAGAGTGCTCAGCTATACTTCCCCAAGGATCTCAAGGTCTCATTGCAGTGTGTGCGTGCCGACAGAAGGTATTCACTCCTCCCCCTTTGTGGAAGCTTGGTGCAAGGTGTGCACAAGGATAAGCTTGAAGCAGGTGGAGGTCTGGTGCAGAGGAGGCCGGTGGCAAGAAGACTTTGGGATATTGGGTATTTTGTAATTGAGCACTCTGTGTGATTGTGCACAAAAGTATTGGCTTGTATTTTGCTTCAAACATTGTAATTGTCTTACTGTAATCAATTGGCAGAAGCTTCCAAGGTGTATTTCCTCTTCTAGTCTTTTCATTTTCTCCTACAAACCCTCAAACTCCTTCTTGTCTAAGAATCCCCCAACACCTCTAAAAGATCTTTTAGCAATCAATGAAATGAGCTTTCAAAATCTACGACATCCATCATAATCCAGAGTGCTATCTTTCTCTTCTTCTAAGCAACCCTTAATCGGAATATCATCTATAAAGGGCATAGTAATGTGTGGAATAAAGTCATGCAAAACCAAATTCATTGCACTCATCATGTGAGCTACAGAATTGGTCACACCTTGAGGTAACCTACACATACTAACCAAGAGGTGTCTTCATTGTAGTAATGTCTCTACTTTCTAGTGCCAATCGGAATTGGTCATAACCAAAGTAGAGATCTCCCATTGAATAAATAGAATTTCCTATAAAAGCTTCTGCAAATTCATCCACAATTGGACCTATACCCACATTTCTAATGGTCACTTTATTAATCGATTGAATATCTTGGATAAACCAAAGTTTTCCATTCTTCTTGGGTACAGTAAACCAACGGTTTGAATAGGGAGCTGAAGAAGATTCTAGAATATGCATATGAAATTTTTCTTTAAGCAATCTAATCAGCTCTAGAAGATGAGCTTTAGGTACCAGAATAGGACGCGAATTCCAAGGAATGTGGGGAATAGTAAAAATAATCATCGTAGAAACTATCCTAGGATCTGCGCATCCTATTTCTGTAGGTTGTAGAGAAAATGCCCTTCCATGTTGCTCAATAATCATCAAAAAATACTCTTTTTCTGCTGGAAGAAGGAAACCACTAGCATCTAACTTAATTTGATTTAATGATTCTTGAGTAAATACATGGCCAATATTTGTCGTATTTCTAAGCATTGGCTCATGACTTACATTCTTTATAATATCATCACTAAATTTAGGCAGTGGCAGAGCTACTGGTTTAACCTTCTTACTAACAGTTTTATATTTGGTGTCCACTAAAGCTTCATATTCTTTATCAATATTAAAGACATATTCTTGAATTAATGCATACTCATCAAGTGAAGATAGGAGAATATGGGAAGTAGAATTATTCTGACAACAGATTTCTAGTTCTCCAAGTGTTGAGAAACAATGAGTGGTTTCAATAACATGTTCAATGTTTTCATCAGATAATAAGTATCCTTTGTTTTTTAAATGTTTTTCATATATTTTTATAAGTTTTTTAGGAATTTGTTTGAAATGCAAAATATTTAAAACAGAAGATGGCAAATAAACAGACATCTTATCTAAATTATGTGCAAGAGTTTGCGAGATATCGAACCAAAGTCCACCGTCATCTTGCTCAAGAGTGGTATTTACTTGAAATCCTGATCTAAATGTTTCAAGGGGTTTTTCCTGAAGGACCTACAATTGCGAGGATGATTAATGCAAAGTGTCAAAAATTGAATAGATTTTAGGCCATCATGAGAACGAATTCTAGCAAAAGCACTACCATCATCAAGTACTTTGGTTTCCATTCTATGTTCACAAATGAATGGCTGTCCCAAAATAATTGGGCATGAGCAATCATCATGAACAAAGAAGTTATGCTCCTCTCTAACATCTCCAATAGTGATTTGAACATTTGCACATGCTCCAAGCAAACATCCAAAAGCATTATTAGTTGCTTTCATCTCCCACCCATGGTCTCTATCTATAGGCCATTTTCCCTCATTGTACAACTCCCTTGAGACAACATTTATTTTAGATCCTGAATCTATTAAAGTTATTTGTGGTTTATTACTATTTCCAATTTTAACCATTGTTTCAGTAGTTCGCCTAGCCCAATTTTTTGAGTAGAATGACTATTGGGGACTCCATTTCCTTTCTCTAGATGTCATGTTATGGGCCCCAAATAATTCTTGTGGTCAAATGATTCACGATATTCAGATTCATTAATTTGAACAAAACTAACTTTAGGTTCATCATGCTCTTTTCTCTCTTCCATTTCTATATCCTAAGTTTTATATTCTATAGGTTCTCTTTGTCTTTTTATAATACTCATAAAATCTTCTTTAACATATGTGCGTGAAAATGCTAACCATTCTTCTAATGTCATAGTCACCTCTACTTTCATACTTTTCTCATCCATTACCTTCCGAATGTGTATCTGTTTTTCTATTTGAGATATCAATCAAAAAGTAGGTGGTTTCTTTTTGGCTTTTTCTTCTTTAACACCTTCCTCACGTATAGGTTGATTTTCATTGGTTTTATTCTGACTTTTGGCTTCATTTGTTGCTTTCTTTTCTAAGTTTATCTACCACTTTCTTTACTTTCCCTTTATTCTGAGGTTTCTTATCATGTTCTTGTAGTTTAGTTTCTTGACTAGGCTCCATTCTAGGTGGTTCATTAATTGATTCACTAGTCTCACTCTCCTTTCTAGCCCTAGTAATATGTTTGGATTGGCCTTCTTCATCGCATTTCCTTTTTTCATCTACATTAATCTCATGAGCATAGACAAAGAACATGTTGACTGTCTCATTCCAACATGTCTTTGCTCTAATATCAGAACTCCTAGCATATAAGGACTCAACTATTAATTTCTCTTGACTAGCAATATCATAAACTTGATTCCGAAATTCAGAGTTAGAGTCATCACTTTCAAGCCTACAAGCATATGTGTTTTGACTTGTAGAGGCTTCAAAGAAATTTTCCATACCCCCTTTACCATAGTTTGTTGTTAAAGGTCTTTTGGTCACATAATCATAGATCTTTCGATCAACCTCGGTGACCCAATTTCTATCTTTGGCTTCTTTAAACAAATTACATGTCCAGTGTGGGTGGTCAACATCATCACACAAGAGGCATCTATGGGCTTGATTAAATGTTCTCCTAGTTGGCATTTGAGTCCTAGGATTTTGCTCTAGCTTTCTCACTTTCTCCTGATCTCTTAATCTAATTTCTTGCATACTTTTCATGGTTGTCATATCAGTTGCTAATGTCTGGCTATTGATTCTACTGTAGTTTTCAACATAGAAATTTTTTATTCATCCCTAACAAGGTTTTGCGAAGTATGATCATTTTCTACCTTAACTAGCACATCTCTGTCATTTATCCTAGGGATTTGCATTTGATTGCACTCCTGTGTTTGAGCTAGCCTATGGACAATCGCTCGTACATTCTCCCAATTGCCAGTTAACCCACTAGCCATCACTCTATCCTCGAGCATAGGTTCAATCTCACATCTAAGAGAGGTGTCCAGCATGCTTAGAAAACTAGGTAGTTTATCTAGCTCTAAAGTTGTTCGGTCCATTTGAGGGATTTGGTTAAATTTAACATCAAATTCATATAACCCTTGAGTTATATGTTGATCAAGTTTAGTAGTTCCTACCCATCTCATAAATGTAGCCCTATTATTCTTACTATAATTCTCATTTGAAAATTCAGAAAGAAGTTGGGTTTTAAAGTTTGCCCAACTCATATTAGGTTGAACTAGTCTAAGTTGAATTCTTTCTCTGTTAAACCCATGGGAAATACATATAAATGTGTACTTTTTTTTATCCGCAGGTACACCATATTCTTCAGTAAGTTTTTCATAATACCCAAGGTATGCAGTAGCATTTGTCCCATTGAATTCACCCCTATCCATTTTGATTGACTCAATTATTTTCCGTATGCGTTGTTCTTCAAATTGATTAGCCATATTGTAAAAGTCTAACTTTATTGAAAGAAATTAAATATGTGTATGTAGTTCTCATAGAAATACGTCTATTTCTTGTTCTTGTTGCGACACTATGGTAAAAGATACTTTGCAAATAGAATTTAAAGAATTAGACCTGAATAAACTCATTGAAGAACCTTTTTTTGATTATGCTTGTGTAAATTTCTTTACATTTAAGATGATCAAATCAATCCTAATACATCAATTCTAATGCATGAATATGAATCGTTGCTTGTGCAAATGTTGAGGTACAAAGGAAGCGTGAAGAGGATCCTTCTACTTGTCAATCTCCGTGGAGGTGCTTAGGTCAAACTGACCAACCCTCCATAGCCAAGAGATTACAAGGTTTGAGAGTTCAATACTGCTTCCAGGGGTGTCAACACAACTGCTTGAATCGCCAATCTTTGTACATGCATATGGAGAGCATAAATAAAATGTATACTGTATACCTGAGATGGCGTGCCAAGTCTTCATGTCAGGTTCAAAGTTTCCGTAAGTATTGGTTGCTCGGATGATGGATCAAGTCGTCCGCCAATTCGGTCGGCACACGCTGGGTATTTGGAGCAATCTCAGGTACATTCACTATACTTGATGAATCGGGTAAATGAAGTTTCAAATAACTCTAAATACTTATGTTATGAAAGAAGTAATAAATATCTCAAATGAACTAATGTGGAATGCTTATCAATCTATGCTTCTATGGACTGTATGGTTGAGCTACTCTATATCTAGAAATAGCATCTTGATATGAAGGTAAAATTAATGATTCCTCGGTTATATGTTCGTTAATAATCTCATCTAAAATTTTCTTTGGTTGAGTACGTCTATTTAGAGGAGGTGGGAATAAGTCCTCACTACTCTACGGTTTGGGAGATGCAATGGAAAATCTAGTTAAACAATGATCATATGATAACGATTCTTGCGTAATTTGGTCCTTAATGACTTCTTCAACTTCTACTTCTATAGTTTCATTAGATTCATGTTGGGTAGTAGCATTATTATGAGCGGGAGGTAACAACGTTTCTAAAATAAAAGATAAAGTAAATTCATTTGGAAATTCATTTTGCAGTTGTATTTCTTTGAGTCATTAGATAATAGAAACAATGTAATAGATCTAGATGAAAGCTATAGTTCTAAATGAAAACCTTGCTATGAAAGCTAAAGATCTAAATATAAGCCTATACAGGTTTAATTCAAGCTTGAGTATGGTTAAGAAGTCGGGGAAGTAGCAGGTAAATAGCTCCAACTCCAATCTCTTCAAATGTCAATGCTTGAACTCTTTGTCAGAACTCTTCAATCTTTGCTCTTTCTATAATCTTGATATTCTTCAATGTCTGTAAGGAAAACATTCGGAAATAAGTATATCTAAATGAAAAATAGACAAATACACCTTAATGAATTACTTGTAATACACATTCATTCTTTTATAACTATATGTATACACTCATGCACTTTACATGAATTCATGCTCATTCACACATTTATACATATGCACATTTAATCATGCATTCTCATACATATGCATGACCTTTTATGACACACGCTTATGCTCAAGCTGATATACACACACATTCATATGCATATATGCACTTAATATTATGCAACATTCACTTATGTATTAATTATGCATATACTAGTACTCATTTATGCATATTCTCTAATATGCACATGCATTCATTCTCAAGTCATGCATCACACAATCAAATATATTTGTATACACATGCATTACACATTTCAATCACATGTTCTAATTTACTTGCATACTCATACACATGCACATGTAATTTCACACGCATGCTTAACATAAGCTAATACATATGCTAAAACACGTAAACATGAACTTAGGCTAACAAATAATAACCCGCTCTTTTATGCATATACGTATTTATACATGCATTCATAACATTCATACTCTTACATAATTCTACTTGCATATTTACATTCTTGCATTAACTATCATCAACAAATGCTAATCTATTGTTCATAATCTTAAGCTAATACACTCTCTATCACATATGCTTACATATACTCATTTATATGCACATGCTAATACTAGGTTCACACATGCAAACATGCATTTGCACACATACTAACACATGCATTTATATGCTTACATATATGCAGACACATGAACACATGCATACTAATGCATCCATGCATATGTATAGATGCTCATACATCTAAGCGTATGCATATATAAGTAACCATCTATAAATATATGCATAGATTGTAATTAGAGAATTGGTTAACTAAATAAATAAATTATTGAAAAAATATCTCTTTAAAGTATAACCATAAAATATTCTCTCTCTCTCTCTAATATATACATATATTTATAGAATATATATATATATATATATATATATATATATATATATATATATATATATATATATATATATATATATATATATAGATATATATATATATATATATATGTCTGTGTCTCTCTCTCTCTCTCTCTCTCTCTCTCTCTCTATATATATATATATATATATATATATATATATATATATATATATATATATATATATATATATATATATACATATATATATTCTCTCCTCCGTGACTTCCCCCATGCATTCTTGGCATTTTAATCATGTGTTTCAGCAATGTTGAGGATCCCAATGCTGTGTTTATTCTCCATGTCCACTTAAAGGATACAACTCCCATTTCAAGAAAGCATATTGTCAAGTGAAATTTATGAGGAAGGAGCCTTAATCCTACAATTTACGGTAGTAAATTGAAGCAGTGACTCACTACAAATCAGGGCCTAAATTTCACAACCAAGACAAAATGTCATATGACGGGCAAAATGGCCAATGATAGGCAACATGCGTGTCAATTTTAGGCCCTTCTACAAATTAAATTACACCCCTACTCTAGTCCTCACGAATGTCTTTAATCTATTGAGAGAAGCTCTCTCTCATAGTCTACGTTGCTGCACAAGCACTCTAGCAATAGTGTCGCCAGCGAAGTCAAGACAAGAGATGGTGTGAACTCCTGTCGTGCTGGTTCTCGAGTAAGACCCTGCGACTGTGGGGTGCAACTTTCCCTGCTGGGTGCTTCACGTCTGTGGGGCTCTGTCCCCCTTAGCGTAAGAGCATCAACCTTGTGGAGTCTGTACGGGATTAGAGGTGTATGGCGTTGCACAAGGCTCTCCAAAATGGCTTGTCTAAAGGTCCAATGCGCGACTGCTTTCCAGGTATGAACACTAACCTCCGTGACGGGATAGTGCTCTCTGTGAATGAAAACAGAGATGAGAACTGGAAGCTTATGGGTCCTAGCAACCCTGGGTCTAAAGCTTTGGCTATTGGCTGCCCTGTGACCTTAAACAACAATGGTATAGAGAACAAAGTCCCAAATAATCTACCCGAAATGCATCATGCAGGTGCTATCTCTGACATGCAAGGTCAAAATGGGAGTATTTTTGTTAAGAATGACCAAATCGTAAATGAAGGGACTTACGCCTCTGCTCTTCAGTGTAGTAATCAAAGTAGCTTCTCCACTTTTGATAACCTTGTCTTTTTAGGAATCCTCTCCCTCCCTCGGTAGATAAAGGAAAACAGAAGGTGCATGAGGGGCTTGAGGACATTGAAAACAAGATAAACATTGAGTCTGACGGGGATGAAGTTGAGGACCACACTTTGGTGATAGATAGAAACTCCCTCAATAGTTGGCATAACGTGCTGTATGAAAGAGTTGTGGTTGGCCTTTGCCACAGACCTAGACCACCCCAAGACACTCTTAAAGGATGGATCAAAAATAATTGGACTAATAGGGGAATGAACCTTAAGCATGTTCAGTACCTTCCAAACAACTTTTTCCTTTTTTTCTTTGAAGATACTAATAGTGTGATGCAGGTTATGTCTGAGGGACAATGGATGATCAGAAATACTTCCCTCTCCATGTTCAGATGGTATCCTGGTTTTAATCCTAAAGGGGCCAAGCTTACCAAAGTTCCTGTGTGGGTTGAATTCCCTGACTTGCCAGTTGAATTTTACCCTTGGGTAGAACAACTTGGTAAAATGATAGGAAAAGTCCTAGGGCAAAAAGCCAGGAATGGATTTAACCCCAAATGGGATCCCCAAATCCTGGTTGAGGAAGATATCTCTAGAGAGGTGAAAACCTCTATTGTTCTCAAGGATTCTAATGGTCGCAAACTGCATGAACAAAAGGTAACTTACAGGAACCTCCCTAATGCCTGCTTCAGCTGTTTTAAACAGGGTCATCTGATAAAAGATTGTCCTCTGCTTGCTATCAAGAAGGACAATTCTAAGGACAAAAATGAGCAAAAAGGTAAGGTCAACCATCAAGAGGCTAACAAAAATAAAAGGACCAATTTCAAAAAAAAAGGCTTCGGGCAGCTAGAGTAATAAATTTGATGTCCTTCTTGTCTAACACATTTCAGGTGGAAGAAGAAAATAACGACAAACAGAGTCCTGGACGCTAGGATGATGTTGAAGAACATTTGGTCCCCTCTTCTCAGGAGCCTGAGGGAGAGTGGACCTACGTGGGGAACAGGAGAAACAGGAAGGTGAGACAAGATTCAGGTTTTCCTTCTAACCCACCCTCTGCTGAAATTGAAAGTGAAGGACTGAAAAAGCATGAGGTAGATGAATTCTCGCTACAGCTCACCCAACAGGACAATGAGCAAATTCTTAACTTACAACAAAAAAATGGTGGTGCAGAGGATGTGGACATGGGGGTAGACACTGGTGAGCCTTCTCCTAAGCACCCCAAATCCAAAAGAAAAGAAGTTGTGAGAGTATCTGGGTCTATAATTAAGCCCCAAAAGAACCTAAGGAAGTGATGTGGTTGTTTTCCTATTTTTGGTTTAGCTATGAATTCGATCAATTTATTGTCTCTGAACATTAAGGGTATCACTGACCCTATCAGGGGAAAAGTTTTGAATCATTGGCTTAAGGATTTAAACTTTCTTCCTGACATCGTTTGTCTTCAAGAGCTGAAGGTGGGGGGATTTGAGCTGAAGGCCAATCTGCAGATTGTCTCTACCAACCACTGCTCGTTTTTTACTAAACATGACAATAAATAAGGTGGAGCAGCTATTGGTATTGCTTCTAATCTTGCTCACTGTATTGTTGAAGTCCTTTACAGTAACTCCAATCAATGGGTGGCTCTGAAATGCAAGGAGCCTTTAAGCTATACTTTTGTGAGTATTTATGCTGCTAGCAATCAAGTTGAAAGAAGTAGATGCTGGAAAGAGCTGAGCAACCTGTCTGATGACGTCATTCTTTTGGGAGATTTTAATATGGTGATGTTTGAAAACGATAGATCTGGTAATCCTGATAATATTTTGCAGGGTTTGGAAAAAAAAGAGTGGATTAATATGATCAACTCCCTTAATTTGCTTGACTGCTCTGGCTACACTGGGCACACTTGGAGAAACAAGAGTTCTAGTAGACCCTTGTCTGCTCGGCTTGAGGTGTTATATTAATGTTAATAAGTTCCACGACCTGTGGCGGCATAAGTGTTACATTGATCCATCTCTTCAATTATCTGATCATCTTCCCCTGATTGTTAAACTGTGTAGAAACTCCCCTGCCTATAGGGCTGGTTGGATTCATTTGGATGCTTCCCTTCTGAAAATCAATTGTGTCAAAAAGGAGATCAAGAGTATTTTTAACCACCATTTTGATGCTAACTGCTCTCCCCTAGTTGCTTGGGAAAGATCTATCAAGGACATTCAGTCTTTGTTATATTCTTACAAGCTTCGGGCCAAGGATATTAGAAAACAAAGAAGGATGATGATAATTAGAGAGATTGAAAACATTGAAAAGGGTAATCCTGATAATCCTTCTAGAAGGAATAAACTTTATAACCTCCAGGATAGGTTGAGGTGGGAGGACTATATCCAGGCTAGTGGTGCTCTTGCTGCTTCTAGAGAATTTTGGGCTGGGAAAGTTGACAGACCTAATAAATTCATGTTTGATCTGTTGAAAAAGAAAAAAGCTAGGGACTTTGTCCCCTTATTGAAGAAAAGAGATGGGGGGTATGCTTCTACTATGAAGGAGAATCTGCAGGAGGCCATTGGGTTCTTTACCAATGTTTTCTCTAGGCCTCCCAAGAGAGGGGAGGATATCCAAAGCGCCAGGGCCACCATTGCTCTGAAAAGGAGGAAAATGATTCCTCAGCATCTAGCCTCTCTCCTGGACCTGCCCCTTTCTGCTGGTGAGGTTAGAGAAACCATTAGTAAATTTAAGCCTTGTAAATCTCCTAGGCCTGATGGTACTCCTAATGAGTTTTTTCATGAGCTTGCTGATTTCATTGTGCCCATTATTCTCCTGGTGTGGCAAGAGGCCATTAGAAGGGGTTCTCTTTCCATCTTTATCAATTCTGGTGTTATCAAGTTGATCCATAAGAAAGGGGATAAGGATGACTTGAATAATTGGAGACCTATCTCTTGTCTGACCTCTTTGTATAAAATTTTTGCCTCTACCTTGGCCAGGAGGCTTAGTCCGATTATGGATATGATCATTCTTCCTGAGCAGAAAGGGTTCATCAAAGGTAGATACATTTTGGACGTTATTATTTCTATTTGGGAAGGCCTTGATTTTGCTCAAAACAATAAAATTGATTCATTCTTTTTCAAGGTTGACTTTGATAAGGCTTATGACCGTATTGAGTGGGACTTTATCCTTCAGTCTCTCTAGGACATTGGGGCTGGGAGAAGGTTTATCAAGTACACTAGTACTCTTTTTGGTTATGCTAATTCTAGAATAGCTATGAATGGTTGTCTCTCTGAACCCTTCCAGCTGTGTAGGTCTGTTAGGCAAGGATGTCCCCTTGCTCCTCTCTTATTTGCTATTACTAGTGACTCCCTTGGCTGGTTGATAAGAGACTACATGGATCAGGGAACTATAAAAGGTCTGGTTATTCCTGGTGCCCCTTCCCCTCTTGGTCTCAAAATGTTTGTTGATGACACCAACATGCTTATTGTGGCTGATAGGTTGTCTGCTGAGAATTTCTTGCATTGTCTAAAAGTGTTCTCTACTGCCAGTGGTTCTGTTTGTTAACCATACTAAAACTGTTTTCTATGCCTCTAATAAAGAGATTCCTGAATGTATTAAAAACAATAATTGTGAGATCATAAAGGAAGGCATTATTTTTAGGCTCCTCAGTATTCCCATGGCCTTTGGGGTGTCTTTCGAGCAGAGATGGATATGGGTGTTTAATAAATTTAGATCTAAGGTCTTTCACTAGATGGCTTTTCAACAAAATCTTTCTCAAAGAGCTTTTGTGCTAAAGCACTATATTCTCCCTGTTTTGACCTACTTTTTTGCCTGCTGGATGCCCAATAAAAAGTAGATTGCCCAGGTTATTGCCATGTCCAGAAGATTCTTATGGGGGGGGAACTCAGCATACCATTAAAATTCCTAAAGTTTCTTGGAGTACTTGTTGCATGAAAAAAGAGGAAGGCGGGTTGGGTGTCATCTGCCCCTCTAAGATGGCCATCCAAATGGCTGGAAAGTGGATCCTTAGGGCCACTGTTTCTAATGATTTTTGGTCTGCTCTAATTAAAAGAAATAATTCTGAGTTTCATGTTTCAGGACACAAAAGCTGGACAAACCTCTCCTGGTGGGATGTCATTACCTCTCCTGTTCTGGTCACTCCCAAGGGAAGTAAACTCATATGCTCATTTTGGAATGCTTGGATGGTGATTAAGAGAAACTATAAACTGCCTGTTTATTTCAAGAATAACTCTTCCTTCATCTTGCAAAGCTCAATGTGGATAGGGTGGTTTTCTGATTCTAACCCTCTTGACCTGTCCATTAGGATGAACAAGTGCAGGAGAATGGGATTTGATGCCTGGAATTCTCTCTATAATGGCAATCAGGTGAGGGAAAGTAATTTTATCCAAGAAACTAATGGTCTGTCTGGTGGATGCAAGCAGGTGTTGATGATTAAGAGAAGAAGCCTGATTGACATGCTGGATAATTACAATTATCACAAAAGGATCGGCTTGACAGATGTTGCTGAAGACATCTACAGAAGCTTTAGAGCCTCTGGGCAAACTGTCAACTGGGACATAAACAAGCTCAATGCCAAGTGGAGGACTCATTAGAATAGGTCCCAGTGGATGTACAGATTCAGGACAATATGGGCTTTTCCCAGTACCTCCAAGCAAGCTCATCTGCTCTGGATGATTGCTCATCAAGGATTGTGGACTGGTAGCAGAGCCAGGAATATTAACATTGGTGCAGGAAACTGTCCCTTTTGTGGACTTCTTGAAGACATCTATCATATTTTTGTCAACTGTAGAAATGCCCAAAAATATTGGCTTTCTCTTAATATGTACTGTGTTGCCAAAGGTCTTGCCCAACTTGGATACAAAGAGATTCTCCTTGGAGAATGTAAAAGTATGGATATTGCTTTGTGGCAGTTGTTAAGAGCTCACATCCTTTGGTTCATTTGGAAAAGTAGGAATGACAAGATCTTTTCTAATAAACCTAAAGATTACCTCTTTTCCTGTACTCATAGTATGAAAAAAAAAAATCTGCTATGTAAAAAGGCTATTATAGACACCAGTGATAGAAATACCGACCAAGTGTATATCATTAGAAGGAGTAGACCCAATAGATGGAAAGAGACCCTGCTAAAAATGTATTCCCCAGTTAGGATTTCCATGATTCATTTTTTGGAAGCATTTTGATCCTTGATCCTGTGATTGTTCCTCTGTTGTACATTATTTTCCTGCATCAATTTTAATTTTCTTGTTCTCTCAAAAAAAAAAATAGTGTCGCCAGCCTTTAACACCACTGTGTGCATGCTTACAGCCAAAGCTCAGGCTACCGCCAAAAATTAGAAGCCAAAAGAAGAGAGTGGTGATTAATTACTCTCCCTTTCTCTCTCTTAATTATATCTCTACTGTCGCAGCCATCATAACCTTTCTCTGCTAGACAATCTCTCACTTGGACTGCCCCTCTTTCTCGCTGCACGTGCACAGTCGCTGGCTAGAGAGATCACTTTCTTTTTCCTAATCATATCTCTATTGTTATAGCCGTCAGTATGCGCAGCGCCACCAGAAGGATGCCCCCATCTTGAAATGTTCCTCTTGCAATCGGACACAATAATGTAATGACCCTCAGTCTTGAGATGACGCACTCGTGATGGAGATGCGAAGCCTGGATTCAAGCCAATAAGGCTCGCGCTGCAGCTCCTGATATGTGTAGTCACCATAAGAAGGGTCGGAGATACTGGGTGGGGGGGGGGGGGGGGGGGGGGGTCATGGAAAGTTATTGCGACACAAACAGCAGAAAAAAGTGCTAAAGACTACTTGCAGGAGAGATGGAAGGAGGCTTCTCGAAGCTGATGGATGTGATTAAGTAGAAGAAGACGTGCAGAATGGTTATGTAGGCATGACAGATGAAATCTACACATACATATGCAACCGAGAAATGTGTGCTCGAGCTGTCTAAAAATTCATGAAGAAGCCTGTGAGCCTATTACTCTGAGGAGAAATCTCCCTTTATCTCTCCTACACTCTCAAACTCTCTCACTCTATGTGCCCGCGGAAGAGTAGATGGCTCTCACTATTTTTCTCTCTCTCTATGCCTACCAAAAGTCTCTTCTCAATGACAACAACAAGGGGAGGCTTTTCTCTCTGTATACGTTCAATAGTCAAGTTCTCTCTGTATACGTTCAATAGTCAAGAGAAAAAAAAAACTCTCTCCTATACATAAAGAGCAAGAAGAAGAAAAATGAGTACCCATAAGGAAAACATTAGGAGAGAATAGAGCACAACACACACATATATATACACACAAAGCCATGAGCCTACCACTCTTTTAGTTTTGCGTTAATCTCTCATCCAGACTTTGACACACTCATACTCACCACACTTTTTAATTTACATTAACACACTCATACTCACCACACTTTTTAATTTACGTTAACCACACTTCTATTCCACCCTTTTTATCTACATGATCTCACACCATTCTTTTATATTTACTTTTCCCACACTTTAAATACACATCTTATTCTCACCACACTTTAACATTGACTCATATTCACCACACATAATTTATCCATTTTAATTTTCATTTTAATTTAATTGTTCTTAATTTAATTGTTCTTAATTTTAATAATTCATTAATATATTTAATTTAAGTTTACACTAAGGGTTTAATACCTTAATTGATATAAAAAACACATCATTAAAATCACTAATGAAAGCATATGTTAACATTTTTTTTTAACTAATGTATAAAATATTAGATATTTAAATTAGATGTATTCATATCATGATTAAATTAAAGGCTCACACACACCAATCTAACAACTACATATACATATATACTCTTTAAACCCTCATAAATACTTATAGATATACTTACATACCCATTTATTTAGTTAAGCCTATACGTTTCTACCCTTACCCCTACATACTAGGATACACTTACACATTGAAGTGATTTTTTTAGGGTGAAACCCTAACATTTCCACATATAAGCTTCAGTAATTTAAACTTGCAAACACTCCTAGTGAAAATAGGTCAATTTATAGCAATTTATCAATAATGTAACACTTCTTGTGTGCATAGAAAAGGTGACTCTATTAATGTTTCCTGCATGCAAGACTTTTCTTTTCAAGGTCATATGCACACTCTCAATGTTCATGTGTAAGAAGATTAGACACTCCTATGTTAAGAGCAGTAAGACCTTCCCCATACGCATATTTTTTGTCCCATATGAACATCATTGACGTGCTCTCTCCCACGTTATGTGTCTCACACAAGATACATCTCCACATATGCATTTTCAAGCATATGACACACAAAGCCCACTATATGACCAAAGCTCAAGTTAAGGAGATGCCACAAAGTTGAAGAAGGACTCAAGCTCTACACATACAAGGCATTGATCAATGCATGCTCATAAGACAAAGACAAACACAAAGAAAAAGATCACAACAAAGGTGAAGGGTCAAATAAATTCCGAAAGATCCCATCAATGGATCCAAAGAAGTATGCAACTCCAACAAGGACCAAGAGGAGAAAAGGGCCAAATATCAAAAGACAACATCAAAGGATCTCCAGGGCTACAAAGATCAAAGAATGCACCACCCACCCCATGTTGTAGACCCTATATGTCTAGGGATCCCATATGTTGCTAGTTTTGCGCATAAACCACTTGGATTTCAAGTATATGTCTTGGGATCCCATATGTCCCAAGATCCTATGGATGCCATAGGTCCAACCACCATGGATTCCGTATGTCCATGGAACCAAAACCACATGCATGCCATATATCCATGAAAACCAAGGGACATCATATGTCCTAAACTTGGATCCCATTTTTCAAAGTTATGTCTAAGGATGCCATATGTCTTTAGATCCTAAAAGGAAATGACCTAAGTGATGACATATGTCACTAATTCCCCACATTAAAAAGAAAAGGGTCATCACATGGAGGGGGGGTGTTGACAGTTCCACGCTCCACCCTTTTGTCCAAGTCTACATTCGTTTTTTTCAACCCCATTTATCCCACATGCAAGGATATTTTCCCTCAATATAAGGAGGGACTCATTTCTCTCCTGGCAAGCCATTCACTCATGCTCTTGGCAAGAGTTTCCTCACTCTCCTCATGGATTCTCCATGCTCATAGAGCATTGTATGTAAGAAATTTCTATTTTAATTCATTTATCATGTTTTCATATCTTTGATTTCTACCTCCATATCTTGTTCATTGTGTGGTTGCTAGTAGATTAGGAGTACTTCTTTTTCATTTCAACACTATTGTACTTGTTCAGATTCTCATAGTACTTCTTTTGCATTAGATTGCTATGCCATGACGACCTCTAGTCTTTGTGATGAGAATGAGCCTATTTCTTTTGATGAAGCACAAAATAAAAAAAAAAAAGGATGGTTGTTATGGAACGAGAATATGATGCTATTATGAAGAATGGTACTTGATCTTTATGTGATTTGCCTCCAGATAAGAAGGCCATGGCCATTAAGTGGGAATACAAGCTGAAGATTTGACAAGTATAAGGTGAAGCTTGTTGCAAGAGGTTATGCTTAAGAGAGAGGCATTGATTTTGATGAGACCTTTGCTCCAACATGTTAAACAACAAGTATTCCTAACATCTATGCATGTCTTGCTCATCATGGTTTGAATGTACATCAATTGGACATTAAAAATGCATTTTCGATCTTAGATGAATAAGTTTATATATTTCATCCCCATGGTTTTGTGTAGAAGGATCATGAAAACAAAGTGTGCATGTTGAAGAAGGCATAATATGGTTTGAAGAAAGCAGCATGTGCTTGGTATGAAAAGATGCATGCCCACTTGATTGCACATGGTTTTGAGAACATTCTAACTGAAATCACCTTATATGTTAAGCGTGAAGATGATGTAGTTTTGATGATCGTTGCATATATTGATGACATAATGCTCGCTGGTCCTAATGAGAAGCATATTGCTGATTTTAAGATAGATTTGCATGCCTCTTTTGAGGTGTCAGATTTGGTGCATTTGCATCATTATTTGGGCATTCAATTTATGCAAGTTGATGGGGACTAGCTTTGTGTCAAACAAAATATAGACACATTATTGTAGCTTTTTTGGCCTTGATGATTGCAAACCTATTGACAATCTTATGGAAACAAGTCTATCGTTGAGTCTTCATGATGTTGAAGATGCATTTGATGTTGTTATCTATCAGCAGGCTATTGGATGCTTGATTTACTTATAAATAACACAACCTCATATTTAGTTTGGTGTCTCACAAATGAGTAGGTTCATGCATTTTCGAGTGTCAAGCATTGGTAAGAAATTATGCATATCTTTTGCTCTTTGAGTGGTACTTGGGTACTTGGATTACTTTATCCCAAGGAGGGATGATTATCACCAAATTTACATGCTTTTTCCTTCTCATACTTGGCTTGTTTTTGTGAGACTCATGTGGCCACTACTAGTTTTTGCTCCATGCTTGGTATCTCATTCGTATCTTGGTTGAGAAAGAAGTAGCCTATTGTGGCCACTTTTAATTGTGAGGCTGAGTATAGAGTAGCTTTCACATCAAATGTTGAGTGTTTGTGGCTCATATGCCTTTTGGATGATTTGGTCATTGGACAATCTTCTACCACCACCATCTTCACTGATGGTTAGAACACATTCCTAGATGCAAACTATGTGTTTCATGATCGCTTAAAGTACATTGAGTATCATTATGTCTAGGAGAGGGTCTTTTTTGGAGACATTAATTTGGCTTCTGTGCCCACACATGATAATGTTGTAGACATTTTCACAAAGGCTCTACCTAGGGAGAGGATTGAAGCTTTTCACAAAGCTTTGGACTTACTTTCTTTCATAAATTCATCTTTTTCCACATAGTTTGTCACTTCCTTATACATGATTTTCACCGCCTTGTCTGCTGCATCACTCCCAAGGGGGTATTTAATAATATATTTTAGTGGTGATGTGCATGAACACACTTAGGTTTGTCGAGGCACATTTTTTCCTTTTTAGTAGGTTTTCCCCTAGCTTGAGTATATGCCTATAGCCCTAATGGCGCACTTATCTTTGCACATTCTCTTGGTAATACATTCAACATTGTGTTGTGTTTCAAGCTTCTTCTTCTACCTTGTGATGTTTATGTGCTTTTGTAGACCTTGAACTCCAAGAAGGAGAACCTCTTCCCACTTTTGTACAAGGTTAGAAGCTTAAGACCTCATTTCATGCTCTTGGGAAGCTCACTCTAATTCATATATGAATTTTCCCATTTCATGTTCTACTCACTCTTTTGAATCACAGAGTCATTTTATTTGTGAGTACATAACTTAGTTCATTTGTCTTATGCATGTGTAACTCAACATGTGGCTGATGATCCTTACAAGGAATAATAAAGGATATGTAAAGAACATCAAGAATTAGATTGGAATAGTGTTAAATATATCAAACTAAGTTACATTTAGTGACTTTTTAGGAATGTTAAATATATCAAACTAAGTTACATTTAGTGACTTTTTAGGAATAGAAGTCATTTACAAATAGGAAGGCATAAATCTAATTCAAAGAAAGTACATTCATGATATGCTAGATTAGTTTGGCTTTGCAGATTGCAATTCATTGGATAATCGAATCGAACTTAAATTCAAAACTTATGGAAGGTAATGAGGTAGAGACCTCTCATTTATATTAACCAATCATTAGGTCCTCACGTTATGCAATAATTACAATGCATGATATAAGCTATATAGTGGGAGTGTTGTTTCAATTTTGAAAAGCTCCTAGGTTTCAACATTTGATTCAAAATGAAATATTGCATAGGTACTTGAATCATGTAGTAAATGAAGGTTGGCTCTATGCTTTTGAAAGTCATATACAAGTGGAAGCATACTCTCATGTAGACAGGGTGGGATCAAAGGAAGATAGGATGAACACTACTCGGTATGCAATAATAATTGATGGAAGATTGCTCTCATAGAAGTGCAAGAAACTACCCATAATATCATTATCATCAATTGAAGGCCAATTATATAGGACTTTCCAAAGGTATATGTGAATTTATTTGGGTAAAACATTTGTCTAAAGATCTCAATATGTAGGTAAATCAGGTTCCAATTAGGTGTGACAACATGAGTAGTAATTATCTTGATTCAAATCCTATGTTCATGTAAGGATTAACTACATTGAAGTTCTTGACCACCTTGTAAGAAAACCGTTTTATTAAAGAATGTGCAGTTTGAACTTGTGGATATGAATGATCAACCATCTGATATTTTTACAAGGACCTTGGACTCCTAGAGACTCTACAAGTTCAAGGAAGCTTTTGGAATCAAGGATATTGGATGATGGGTTGAAGCTTAAGGGGCATGTTGAGAGAATAAGATTTAATTCGAGACTCAAAATTGGACCAATACAAATGAACACTTTATGCACAAGATTCTCAAAGAAACCCCTTCCTATATCTATATTAATTGAATTTGAATCTATGCTTAATCTTTATGCAACATTGATTGGGTAATTAGCCCTAGAGTTTAGGGATGTTTTTTACTTTTGAATAAAATTAAATTTTTATCTTGTGTGGATCATTTTGCATAAGGGAAAGTTTCATTTGAGAATATATTAGGAGTGCATCAACTCTAGGTAGAATCCCCCTACTCGCTTAAGCTAGTTGCCCCCCCACTTGCTTAGTTTCTTCACTAGCATATCTCAATGTACACATAGAAAATTATTTCCATTGCAAATCTATCTTGGAAGGGTTTTCTCTATATTTCCCACTCCATTTTAACTAATATATAGCATTTTAAAAATCATATTATATTCTACTTGTGTAAAAGGTCTACAGAGAACCCCTAGTGGCTATGAGAAAAGTTTGAAATAGTGAGGTAGTTTCTATTAGAGAAGTGCCTCAGGTAGGCACATTTTCTTCTAGTTGTATTGGGAAGTGTTTTTTTCTCCCAACATGTTAGTATTTAGTGGTGTGACATATGATCAACCATCCATGTTTGAATTTTATTTTTCTTAATTGAAGAAAATTCCTTTTCAATTGGAGGCATGCTATCATTGATGAGGGTATTTATGAGCTTTATTACTCATTTTTAGTGATGCCTATTAAAATATAGCTTCCATTAAGAAAAATTATCAACCCTTATACCTTTTTTATAAGGAAAAAAAATCATTCCATTTTGAACCTAAATCTATGAAGTTCACTTCTTAATGAGATCTAAGTATTAAAGAGACTAAAAATATGCCAAAATGGTTGCTTTAGACTTTGAATGATAGTAAATTTCGTGCATCTTTTCTTATGGTATCTTAGAAAGCTAAATTATTTCGAAAACATTTGTCATATCACTATTGTTTCAAAATATCTTTCAATGGCTATCTCTAGTCTTTGTGATAGAGATTTGATATTTGCCTCTTTTGATGAAGTAAAAAGTATAAAAAATAGATGGCTTTATGCAAATAGATGATAATTTGGTTTATATATTATTTTCCTCTTAGAAAACAAAATGATGCTAGAAAATAGATGGCTTTATGCAAATAGATGATAATTTGGTTTATATATTATTTTCCTCTTAGAAAACAAAATGGGTCTATGAGTTGAAACATAAGGCTGAATATCACTATGAGGCTAGAATTATAGATAAATCTTATGCTCCATAGATATGGAATTGAGAATTTTAACCCATCGACAATCCTATGGATCTATATGTAAAATTGACTCTTCAAGTTACTAAAGGTACATTTGATGTTTTCCTCTATCAAAAAGTCATGGGATGCTTACTCTTTTCTTGGATAAAATCTCGAGCTTGTTGAAATGTTTAGTTGGCAAAGAAGTCCATAGTTGGTGTGCATTGGTGGCCAATGGGTTGTCAAACAATGGGCACATAGATAGTGCACATGTGTATGCTTACATTTTCCCTTTTCTTGAATTTAATTATAGGTTTCAAAGGGAGTTTACAAGGTTTTGAATGGTTCTAAAGAGTTTGGAAGGTTCAAGTAAACCCTCCCTTATGTGCGCATTTTGGATATTTCAAGACCAAAAGTGCAAAGTTTACATAAAGAGAAAAAAGCCTTTCTTTGGGCTGCCATTAAGATTTTGTTTTTATTAAGGTACTTTCCTAAGGTAAATACAAGAAAAAACAAGCTATATTTGAAGTATGCATGAAAAGATGTTGGTAAGAAGTCTTGGAGACAACAAGAAGTAAAAACCATCATACAGAATACAAGACTGGAAATGTGTGAATCAAGGAGTGGGAAGTGGGCTATACATTCAATGCTAAGATCTTGGATACACATGTGAATTGAGTAAGGTGATGTTCATGTACACAAGAAGTTGGCAAGCCAAATTAAGTGTATGAGAAAAATGCATACATGATGGAAGTGGACACATAGCAAAGAGAGCATTGCAAGTGAAAGAGAGTGTGTGGAGACTCTCCAACAATCAATGAGAGCTTGAGATCCAAGTGAAGAGTGAAGAGAGTATTGTATGCTCTATTGTGCATTATAGGTCAACCTCATTCAAGGAAGAAGGAGAACCAGGGTGTGGCTAGAGTACTACCAAAGAGGAGTTGGAGTTCGATAGTGGAAGTGATTAAGACTTAGAATTGAGTGGAGTCTTGGGTGCAAGGGTGCATAGAAGAAAGCGATTTAGCTAAGCTCAAGAAGTGACATAGAGACTGATTGCTTGCAAAATTACTTCAGAGTAGTTGATTGTACTTGGGTATACCTTTTTTCTTAAAGTGTGACCTATAGTGAGTACTTTTGCTTTATTCATGAGAGAAGAAGAATTTTAATCTTCTTGTATTAGTTAAAGCATAGATAGCTTTAGGGTGCAATGTGTATTTCTTCCTCTCTACATTTTTGCTACAAATGATCAATCCTCTTTAGCCAAAGAATTTCCCTAATAAATGTGGAACACTCAGTGGGTTGAGGAAACTTGAGCATAGAGCAAGAATTCAGTCACATTTCTCAAGTGAAGAAGAAGTGCAAAATGTATCAATACAACAATTTGGAGACATAACTCTTTTTTTCTTAAGAACTTATCGTAAGCTCAAGGAAGAGGATGGGCAGATCATGACCACATCTTGTTCCGAACCTTAGGAAATGAAATATCATTGAAAACCAAAAGAAGGAAAGTTTACTGTAGGTCATGAAAGAACTTGGAGACGCTTGTCGAAGGTAGAAAAATGCGTTTCGAGGCGACGAAGTTTGGTCAAGCCAACCGGCACAAGACCAGCCCTTGAACTTATGGAGACTCAAATAGACCTTATAAGCATGCTATAAGTGCAAAGAAACACACTATGTACTTTGGAGCATCAAGGAGAATGAGTCGATACAAAACAGATAGGTTCGCGGGTCGACTAGCTCAAAAAACTTACTATCTATGGAAGAGACAATGAACTTCAAATGCCCATAGCGACCAGCGTGATTACAATAAGAAAAAATCCTTTCATGGGAGTGATACACATAGGGTTGAGTGTATGTAATGCACAAAAGTATAAGGAATAAGCAAAATATTCTATAGGAATGAATGCGACATTCACCATTGGTACTTCCTATTTTTCAGGAATACGCAGAGATTGACCCCGAGACAGAGAAACTTAGATTTCTCCAAATCTTCTTAACTAAATGCTTTGAAAATTTCCACGCATAAACTAGACACTTATACCTTTCCAATGAGCCATCTTGCACTCAATTTGAAGCTCTGAGGAGAGAGCAGCAGCCTCTGCAAGATTACTGTTGGCGAAGAAGATGATGCAGAAAATTGAAGGAGCAAGACAATGATGGTCACAAGTGTATGTATATTGCTTCCATGTATTTTACAAGTGATTCCAAGTCTTTATATAGACTCTATGAGTGTTCCACGACTTTTACAACTTGCATTTGAATTCAATGAAGGTAGGAATGGTTGTTGGAGGGAATCAAATCACTTTCCTACAATCAAGGAAAAAAGTCAAGATCTTGATTGATCTATTTTTAGGTGATTGATCGCTTGATTGATTGCTTGATTGAATGCAACCTCAACCACCACAAATTCGTGGGATATGGTCTCTATATTTGTACCTTTACATGTGTAAACCTCAAGGCTTTTACAATGGTAAATGAGCCATCAAAAATCTCTCAAAAAAATACAATAAATGAGCATATGAAAAAGAACTCTCCAACGGATATTCTTTCGACGTGATATCCTTTGATGTAGATCAAATCCACCTCAAGCATAGTGTAAGCTTGATGTTCCAACAGCTCCCCCTCAAGCTAAAGTATGCTTGAGTCTTCATTCTCTGATAGGCTGAATACCTGCCATAGCTTTGAATCTACAAAGCTTTATTCCATCAAGTGCCTTCGTCATCATATCTGCTACTTGCTTTTCAGTAGGAACAAAAGAAATGTCAATCTCCTTTGCCATGAGCTTCTCCCTGATGAAGTGGTAATGGACTTCTATGTGCTTGGTTCTCGCATGGAAAATAGGATTTGCTGCTAGATGCATGGAACTTACATTATCTCCAAATATGTGAGGTTTGGAACTCACTAGTCCCAAATCTATATACAATGCTTTTAACCATATTGCTTCTTGAGTTGCTATGGTCAAGCCTCTGTACTCTGCTTCAGTTGAAGATAAAGCAACTGTTGGTTGCTTCTTGGAACTCCATGACACTAGCTTCGAACCTGCAAATGCTAAGTAACCAGATGTACTTTTTCTATCATCCTTAGCTCCTGCCCAATCTGCATCTGAGTAGATTTTGATATCCAAATCTGAAGAGTAAGGATAGAATATACCTTCGTTGATTGTACCTTTGAGATACTTAAGTACTCTCTTAGCCGCATCCATGTGTGGTCTTCTTGGTGAGTGCATGAACTGACTAAGCACTCCCACACTATATGAGATGTCTACCCTTGTATGAGTAGCATATATCAAGCTACCTACCAAGCTTTGATACTCTTTAATGTCTTCAAATTTCTCTCCTTCATAAACACTAAGTTTGTGATTCATCTCCAAAGGTGTACCTGCAGGTTTACTGTTCTCCATTTTGAACTTGAGAAGAAGATCCTGAATGTATCTTCTTTGAGTCAAATACATTCCTTCATCTGTGTATATTACCTGCATACCTAGGAAATATGTGAGCTCACCTAGATCACTGATTTTGAACTCCTCTTGCATGTGTCTCTTGATCCTTTGAATGCCATTTAGATCATCACCTGTCACAATAATATCATCTACATATACACATAGATAGATAACCTCATTGTGATCTCTTTTGATGAATAGAGAAGGATCTGAGCTGCTAGCTTTGAACCCTTGATCTTGGAGATATGTAACCAACCTGTAATTCCAAGCTCTTGGAGCTTGTTTCAATCCATACAATGCTTTCTTAAGTCTGCAAACATAAGATGGATGATTAGGGTTTTCAAAACCTGGTGGTTGTGACATGTATACCTCTTCACTTATCCAACCATTTAAGAATGCATTTTTCACATCAAGTTGGAGGAGTCTCCAATTCCTTGCAGCAGCAACACTTATCAATGTCCTGATTGTAGTCATCTTTGCAACTGGTGAGAATGTTTCCTCATAGTCTATACCATGAGTTTGTGAGCATCCTTTGGCAACTAATCTTGCCTTGTACCTGCAAACTGATCCATCTGAATTTCTTTTAACTTTATATACCCATCTGCAACCAATTACCTTTTGATTCGGCGATATTGGAACCAAATCCCAAGTGTCCATCTCCTTCAATGCATCTATCTCTTCGTTCATGGCTTTTTCCCAATTAGGGTTTCCCTTTGCCTCTTCATAGGTTGAGGGTTCCTCTGAAATAGAGTCTTTTGCCAAGTATATTGAATGCTTCGTAACAAATGTGGAATCGTATCCATACCTTTTTGGTTGTTTCTTCTCTCTTGCTGATCTTCTAGGTGCTTGTTTTGAGCATTCTCCAACCTCTTGCATATTTTCTTTGCCTCTTGATTTCCATAGCTTGTAATCCCTTTCTCTTTCATCTTGGTCATCGTCTGTATCACTTCTTGGATCCTGGACCTGTGTATCATGCTTGCTTCCTAATTGATGAGAGTCAGAATCAAGATCATATGGTAGTGTTACCTTTTGTTTGTCTTCATCATACCAAGACCTGTGTTCTTCAAACACAACATCTCTACTTGTAGTGAATTGCTTGGTTGAAGGATTGAAGAACCTGTAACCCATCTGAGTTGAATCATATCCAATAAACACTGCCTTTGTTGCCCTTTCATCTAGCTTACCTCTTATTTGTGATGGTACATGAACATAAGCTAAACAACCAAAAACCTTGCAATGTCCAAGACTAGGTTTTCTTCCATGCCATGCTTCATAAGGAGTCATACCTTGAAGTGATTTGGATGGTAGTCGATTGACAAGGTACACTGCAGTTGAAATAGCTTCTGCCCATAGATAATGTGGCAACTTCTTCTCTTCAAGCATTGTTCGGGCTGATCCAACCAATGTCTTGTTTCTCCTCTCTGCAATTCCATTTAGTTGAGGAGAGTACCTGGTAGTCACTTCCCTTTTGATACCTTTTTCCTACAAGAACTCATCAAAATCTTTGGAGAAGTATTCTCCCCCTCCATCAGATCTGAACTTCTTTAGTGATCTACCTGTATGATTCTCCACATGTGCAAGATACTTCTTGAAGCAATCAAACACTTCATTCTTACTCTTGATAAAGTATAGAACAGTCCATCTACTATGGTCGTCAATAAATGAGACATAATACCTTGATCCTGCCAATGAAGGTTCTTGACTTGGTCCCCATACATCTGTATGTACTAAGTCCAATAAGTTGTTGTGGATGTAGCCTCTGTCGTTGAATGGTTGTCTTTGTGCCTTCCCAATCTGACATGCATCACACCTGTTGATCATGTGTTGCTTTGATATGTTCGGCAGTCCTATAACACTTTGATCCCTGCATATATCCTTCAAGGTTCTTTCATTCACATGAGCAAGTCTCTTATGCCACACTTCAAGCTCACTTAGGGTTTGAGACCCAAAGTTGAATAGAGCTATGTTCCTGGTTTCTCCTACTTCAAAAGTAAAGAGCCTACCATGCTTCTCACCTCGGGCTATCTTCTTGAAGCCTTGACATGGATCTTCCACAAAAGCTCCATGTTGGGTGAACCTAACTTGCAAGCCTTTTTCAACTATTTGGCCTACACTTATTAGGTTTTTAGTGATAGTGGGTACATAGAGAACCTTACTCAGAATGTTTGTCCTGCCATTGGAAGCTTTGACATTACCAATCTTCTCCACATTGTGCTTCGTGTCATCCCCTGTTTGCACTTCATGTCTATGCTTTGGACTTTCCAAATCAGATAGAAGAGCAATGTTGCCTGCAACATGATTCGAACATCCTGAATCTATGTAGAACAAATGATCATCTTCTTTACCTTCTTTGTGGCTTAGATTCATGAGAAGCAAAGAATCTTCATGTGGTTGATCTTCTGAATAATTGTTGTAGTCCCTTCTATTATAGCTTCTATTGTTGTTGTTGAAGTTGTGTCCACCTCTGCCTCTATTGCTGCCATATCCACCTCTTCCACTTCCTTTCTGGGTCTTCCCATTGAACCAACAATTCTGAGTGGTGTGGTTGGTCTTATCGCATATGGCACAAGGTTGAACATTCTGACCTTTCGCTTTGTCTTGCTTCGGTCCTTTCTTCTTCCCTTTCCACTTGCTCTTGCTTGCGAAGTTGGCTTGAGAAGTCTCTTCTTCATCTTCTTCCTTCTTCTTGCCTTTCTGCTTCTTATCCTTCTTATCTGCATATAGAGCACTAGATGAATTTCCATGATAAGAGTTACCTTCCTTTATGCTATTGTTGGCTTCTTGATTGAAGAGTTGTCCAAGAAAGATGTTGAAGTCTGGAGTCTGCACATCCATGATGAGATCATAAGCCGTCGTGAAGGATTGCCATTGCTTATCACTTCGAATGCCGTTGAGAATTTTCCTCATGATGACCTCTTCTTCAATTAGCTCTCCAATGGATGCTAACTGATCCGCAACCTCCTTGACCTTGGTAACAAACTCTGTGATGGTTTGTTTGGGCGTCTTCTTCATTTGGTTGAACTCGTTCCAAAGATGATTTTTTCTTGCTTTGGTACTAGCAGAAAAGAAAGTCTCGAGGGCACCCCAAGTCTCTTGAGATGTCTTGCATCCTCTAATATGTGGTAATAGAAAGTCAGAGATAGAGTTTAGTATGTACGACCTTGCTTGAGCATCCCGTGTGCACCAAAGTGTGAGCTTATCTGTCTCCTCTTGTGTAGGTCCTCCCATGGATCTTGGAATAGGCATAGCTTCATCACCTGCTACAATTCCATAAAGATTTCTACCTTGCAAATAGGCCTCCATTCTGATTTGCCAAGCCGCGTAGTTGTGTCGATCAAGCTTCTCGATCATTGAGGGAAAGTCGCCACCCATCTTGAACTAGCTCTGATACCACTGAAAGAACTTGGAGAAGCTTGTCGAAGGTAGAAAAATGCGTTTCGAGGCGACGAAGTTTGGTCAAGCCAACCGGCACAAGACCAGCCCTTGAACTTATGGAGACTCAAATAGACCTTATAGGCATGCTATAAGTGCAAAGAAACACACTATGTACTTTGGAGCATCAAGGAGAATGAGTCGATACAAAACAGATAGGTTCGCGGGTCGACTAGCTCAAAAAACTTACTATCTATGGAAGAGACAATGAACTTCAAATGCCCATAGCGACCAGCGTGATTACAATAAGAAAAAATCCTTTCATGGGAGTGATACACATAGGGTTGAGTGTATGTAATGCACAAAAGTATAAGGAATAAGCAAAATATGCTATAGGAATGAATGCGACATTCACCGGTGGTACTTCCTATTTTTCAGGAATACGCAGAGATTGACCCCGAGACAGAAACACTTAGATTTCTCCAGATCTGCTGAACCAAATGCTTTGAAAATTTACACGCATAAACTAGACACTTATACCTTTCCAATGAGCCATCTTGCACGCAATTTGGAGCTCTGAGGAGAGAGCAGCAGCCTCTGCAAGATTACTGTTGCCGAAGAAGATGATGCAGAAAATTGAAGGAGCAAGACAATGATGGTCACAAGTGTATGTATATTGCTTCCATGTATTTTACAAGTGATTCCAAGTCTTTATATAGACTCTAGGAGTGTTCCACGACTTTTACAACTTGCATTTGAATTCAATGAAGGTAGGAATGGTTGTTGGAGGGAATCAAATCACTTTCCTACAATCAAGGAAAAAAGTCAAGATCTTGATTGATTTATTTTTAGGTGATTGATTGCTTGATTGATTGCTTGATTGAATGCAACCTCAACCACCACAAATTCGTGGGATATGGTCTTTATATTTGTACCTTTACATGTGTAAACCTCAAGGCTTTTACAATGGTAAATGAGCCATCAAAAATCTCTCAAAAAAATACAATAAATGAGCATATGAAAAAGAACTCTCCAACGGATATTCTTTCGATGCGATATCCTTTGATGTAGATCAAATCCACCTCAAGCATAGTGTAAGCTTGATGTTCCAACAGGTCAGCTAGCCCCTCTTCCTCATATCTGTAGTAGGGAACATGGTGGCCCAAATAGACTTAGAAAATTACTCTCCTAATTAATCATTAAGTTTCCCTCCTTCAGAGGCTTAGGACATGAAGACCATGAAGAGCATGTCAAAAGGTTTTTAGCTTTATATGAACATAGAGATTAATAGCAAGATAAGATGATTTTTTATTCTCTTCTTGGAAACATTATAAGGGTTTGTACATAAGTTTTATTTGATTTCAAGACAACCATTTTGCAACTTGGGATCTAATGAAAGATGTTTCTAAAACGAAACTCCAATAGTGAAATACTATTGGAAATATTATTGAAGAAATGTAGCCTAAGATTGAGTGTTGGGGAGGCATTCCCCAAATTCATTATATGCCCAAAGCACTTGTGGCCATACTACGAGATCCTCCACATGACGTTTTTTCCAAAACATTGCTTGCTAAACCATTGCCAATATCTACCCAATGCAAGTTATTTGACTTGGTACTTCCCGGAACAATCGATGAATTCATTACAACAAAAAGGGTGGAGAAAATCAGGCAAAAATAAGGGTTTGAGTCTTCTAGCCTTCCACACTCCATAGAAGCTAAGTATTTAGTAGCCTAATTAAGGAAGGAACCTAAACTTGAAAAATGAATATACCTAAGAAGGAAGAATAGAGTACAATGGCACACTACATCATGAAATTGAGGCTTTAAAGCTTCAAAAAGAAGAGCAGGCCAAGAAAAAGAGGTGGCATAACTTTATCAAGAGTTGCAAGAGCTTCTTCAAGGAATGGAGTCAAAAGTGGGATCATAATGGAGGCTTATTTGCAAGGAATAAATCTATATGGGATTGTATCAGGTGATGAAGCAATTCCTATTCCAAGATCCAAAGGAGGACCTAGTCATGAGGAAATAGATAATCTCACAGTTTGGTGTACAATGGATGATCAGGCAAGGTCATACATATTGAAATCTATCTCTAATTTTCTACTACCACATATTAGAGGATTCAAGACATCTCGAGAGACTTGGGATGCCCTAGAGACGTTCTTTTCTTCTAGTAGAAAGGCAAGGAAGAACCAGCTTTGGAGTGAGTTCAATCAGATGAAGAAGACTCCAAAACAAAGCATCACTGAGTTTGTTACAAAGGTCAAGGAGGTTATTGATCAATTTTCATCCACTAGCGAGCTGATTGAAGAAGAGGCCATCCTAAGGCAAATTCCCAATGGGATTAGAGGTGACAAGCAATGGCAATCTTTCACCACACCCTATGACCTCATCGTAGATGTGCAAACTCTATCATGTTCATTCAACTAGTGCTCTATTTGCAGATAAGAAGGACAAGAAGCTCAAAGGGAAGAACAAGGAAGAATATGAAGAGTAGACTTCCCAAGCAAACTTTGCAAGCAAGAGCAAGTATAAAGGCCATAATAGAAGGGACTACAACAATCATTTAAAAGATCAACAACATGAAGAATCTTTTTTTTTTATGAATCTCAGCCTCAAGAAAGGTAAAGAAGATGATCATTTGTATATTCAAGATGTTCAAATCATGTTGTAGGCAACATAACTCTCTTATCTAATTTGGAAAGTCCAAAGCATAGACATGAAGTTCAGACAAGGGATCACACAATGCATAGTGTGGAGAAGATTGGTAATGTCAAAGCTTCCAATGGCAAAACAAATATTATGAGCAATGTACTCTATGTTCCTAGTATTACAAAAAACCTAATATGTTTAGGCCAAATAGTTGAGAAAGGCTTGCAAGATAGGTTCACCCAATATGGAGCCTTTGTGGAAGATCCATGTCAAGGATTGAAGAAGATAGCCAGACGTAAGGAGCATGGTAGGATCTTTACTTTTGAAGTAGGAGAAGCAAAAAACATAGCTGACATTGCAAAAAATTGGATGATAAAGCAGTGAAATGTATTTTTGTTGGGTATAGTTTTGAAAGCAAAGGCTATCGTCTACACCATCCATAGAGTAAACACATTTTGGTTAGTCATGATGTTGTCTTTGTGGAAGATGCTATTCAACCATTACTTTCATGAACTAATGAGACATCTGTTAGATCCAAAGACATGTATGACACTTTTCTGCCTCTTTTTATAGGTGGATAGTCTAGTGCTGGTCCTATTGGGGCAACTTCTCAACCTTTACAGGTTTCATGTGATGATGCAGATCATTCCATTTTTTATGCAAATTTACATGATGCACTTATTGATGTGAAAGTTAATATTGAGGAGGCAAAAACTATGCCAAAATGGCTTCTACAAACTTTGTGTGACATCAAATTAGATGCATCTCTATCATATCGTACTTGTTTAGGCTATCGTAGTGCCTCTTTTGAATCTCATTGTTATGATATGGCTGCCTCTAGTCTTTGTGATGAGAATGAGCCTATTTCCTTTGATGAAGCACAAAATTCAACATTGGATGGTTGCAATGCAATATGAATCAACCTGATGGAATAGTTTATAGGTATAAGGTTAAGCTTGTTGCAAACGGTTATGTGTAGAAAAGAGGCATTCATTTTGATGAGAACTTTGCTCCTACTTGCAGAATGACTGTTGTTTGTAGCATCTGTGCACTTGTAGCTCATCATGGTTGGAATGTACATTCGTTGGACATTAAAACTGCATTTCTGAAAGGTGATTTGCATGAAGAAGTGTATGTTTTTCATCCCCATGGCTTTGTCCAGAAAGGGCATGAAACCAAGGTGTGTAGGTTAAAGAATGCATTATATGGTTTAAAGCAAGCACCACGTGCTTGGTAAGAAAAGATACGTGCCTATCTAATTGCACATCATTTTGAGAAGATTCCAACAAAAATCACCTTATATGTTAAGCGTGCTAATGATGTGCTTCTGATCGTTGTTGTATATGTTGATGACATGCAGCTCATTTGTCCTCATGAGAAGCATATTGCTGATTTTAAGATTGATTTGCATGCCTCATTTGAGATTTCTAATTTGGGGCATTCGCATCATTATTTGGGCATTCAATTTATGCAAGTTGATGTCAGAATAGCTTTGTGTCAAATGAAATATATTGACAAATTATTGCAACATTTTGGCCTTGAAGTCTACAAATCTATTGCTACTCCTATGGAGACAGTTTATGATTGAGTCTTCATGATGTTGGAGATGCATTTGATGCTATTCTCTATGAGCAGGCTGTTGGATGCTTGATTTACTTATGCATTGATTAGCCAGATATTTAGTTTGTTGTCTCACAAATGAGCAAGTTTATGCATTTCCCAGGTGTCAAGCATTGGTAGGCCGTTAAGTGCATCTTTCGCTACGTGAGTGGTGCCTGAATACTTGGGTTGTTTTATCCCAAGGGGGGGTCACTACCACCAGATTTGCATGCTTTTTTTTTACTTTGACTGGGTTGAGTGCTATGACACTCATGTGTCCACTAGTGGCTTTTGCTTCATGATTGGTACCTCATGTATATCTTGGTTGAGCAACAAGCCGCCTACTATGGTAACTTCTAGTTGTGATGCTGAGTATAGGGCAACTTTCACAATGAATATTGAGTGTGTGTGGCTCAGATGCCTTACCTAATTTGGGTGTTGCTCAATCTCTTACCACCACCATCTTCACTGACATTCAGAGTGCAATGGCAGTTGTGAGAAACCCTATGTTCCATGCTCGTACTAAGTACATTGAGGTGCATTATCATTATGTCAGGAACAGGTTCTCCACTGGAGAGATCAACTTGGCATATGTGGCCACACGAGAATAGTGCTGACCTTTTCATGAAGGCTCTACCTAGGGAGAAGTTTGAAGCTTTTTGCAAAGCTTTGGGCATACTTCCTTTTGTGAATTGATTCCACATAGCTTGGCACTTCCTTATACATGAGTGCCAGCTCCTTGTTCACCACATCACACCTAGGGGGGATTTGCTGATATATTTTGGTAGTGATGTGTGTGAAGACACTAGGACCACTGGGCACTTTTTTCCCTCTTTAGGAGGTTTTTTCCCTCGGATTTTATATACGCCTATTGCCCTAATGGGTTACTTATCTTTGTACATTCTAGTGGTAATACATTCAGTATTGTGTGTTGTTCTCCAAGCTTCTTCTTCTTCTTCCTTGTGTTGTTTGCATCCTTCCGTAGACCTCGAACACCAATAGTTACATGGAGAAATAAGAAGCAATCCACTATTGCTTTGTCAAATACAAAGGCTGAGTATAGAGGTGGAGCAATGGCAACATGTGGGGCATCATGGCTAAAGATGCTTCTTGTAGATTTAGGTGTGGAAGTGCAAAAACCTATCATCATTTATTGTGATAATCTAAGTAGAACACAATTAGCATGAAATCTTGTTTTTCATGATAGAATAAAACATATTGAGGTACATTATCACTTCATCAGAGAAAAGATATTAACAAGTAATATTGATCTTGTTCATGTGAAAACACATGAGTAGGTTGCTGATATTTTCACTAAAGCACTTAGAGCAGAGAAGCTCAAGAAGTTTCAAAAGATGATTATATTATAGGATATAACATTGACCTTGGGGAGGAGTCTGTTGAGATATCAAGCTCAACATGTGATGATCGAGGATGACATGTACCACTTTTCATTTCTTTAATATGTATAGTGGTTATGTCAATATATGTCACGGATACTTTTAGTGAGCTTTATCAGATTTATCTACCTACAATAATGGCACAATTGTCTATTTCCAACTCAGTTATTTGCGAACATTAAGGTTTTCTTTACCATCACATCTAATCACATTATTATCTACCATTTTTTCTTGGTATGCAAATGGTCCTATCACATCCAAGCCTAGTCAATGCATTGTTTTCTATTTCATCACAGACTTCTATGCTCGCGAATGCACATATACATTTGAGATCTTTTTTCCCTTTAAATATGCATCTAATGTGAGTGCAACATCACCACATGCATTTTCCCTCATGAGATTAATATCCTTATTTTTATATCTTCTAGTGCTTCCTACCTTAGAATAATCCCTTCTACTTTTTGAGGAAAGTTGCAATAGTTGTGGCCAAGTCTTGGGATTTTGTGTAGAGATACCTTCAATTAGATCATAAGGTTCTATTCCCTTACCCAGAGGAAATTCTCTCATTTTAATCTTCCTTCTCAATATTATATTTCTTTTACTTATTTCCTTTACAACTCTTCCTTTCTTTGTCTGCAAACTGAGGCTAGACTCTTCATCTTGAGATCTTTCTCTATCTTGAATCCTTGTTTGCTTAATTGGCATAATAGCCATGGTTTCTTGTTCCATGCTTAGTTACAATACGTTCACTTTCCTTTGCTCACAATGAACCATTCAAATGGGTAGAATATTTTCTTGTGGTTGTTGTTGTGCATCTTTTCCTTGTACATGTTGTGGGTTCCCTTGAAAGTACATATCCTCGGGGTTCCTTTGAGCGTGAGGGAACTTACATATAGCATGGCCACATTCAGTATAGTTGTAGCATATAAATTCTTGACCTTGGAAATTTTGGCCTCTATCTTTTTGTCTTGATGGCCTATTTTGTTGACCGCGCACCAAGTTAAGTGTCAATTTCTCTAGCTATTGTGTGAGATCATACAAGAGATCCTGTTCTGATACTTCTTTATTATCTACTTGTGTAGCTGATACAACGGGAATAGTATCTATATGCTCTATGTTTTC
This sequence comes from Ceratopteris richardii, assembly GCA_020310875.1. Classification (NCBI taxonomy): domain Eukaryota; kingdom Viridiplantae; phylum Streptophyta; class Polypodiopsida; order Polypodiales; family Pteridaceae; genus Ceratopteris; species Ceratopteris richardii. The sequence continues at coordinate 67,611,838 of CM035411.1, forward strand.
AATCTTTATAACTTGAAACTTCAACTTTCTACCCTTTAATCTATCTACTTCTAGTGCTTCTTTGGTTCCAAAAATTGTGAATGCACCTTTGTTTCAGGGAAAGAAAAGAGTTTTAAGACAAATCTATCCCTTTTTATGAATTATTGAGCTACGTTGTTTGTCCCAAGGCCACTCTCCTAATTATTCCACATGCATTGGAATTTAGACTCATATTTTTGAAATTCTTCAAGAGACACTTACCTTCGTGATAGCAATTGCTAGAACAGGTCTTTTGGTGTATCCTTTTTGCAAGCCATAAATGCTTCATGTATTGCTTTCCAACTTCTTGTTGCCTCTTATGATAGGTTGTTATACCATATTGTAGCCTCCTCCTTTAGAACTAATAAAAAAGCTCTAAGCTTGACATCTTCTATCCCTTCTTTAAATGGTCTACACCATTTCCAAGTTTTTTAGAAACTCTACAACATCCTCCTTGGGCCTTCCATAGAAGTCCCAAAAAATTGATGCCATAGATGAACTTGAAGGTGACTTCCTTACAAAAGAATGAAGGTCTAGATCCAAGCTAAAAGAGTACTCTGGAATTTGGAAGATCAATGGTTCTTGAGATCAACGGATTTCTCCGAATTGTTGAGCTCTAAAATGGTAGGCTACGTGCTCTTGGAAGACGATTTTCCTACCATATGTAATATGGATGGAAAGAAAGATTCTTTCCTAATGAGGTTGGTTGGTGCAAATGGGAAGATTTTGGTTGCTGTGGTTTTAGAAATTCAACAAATAAAGTTCCTCTACAAGGGCACCAGCTTATGAGAGGATCATAAACGAACTTGTCTCTAACCCTTTCTCATTGCTCAACTCATAAAATAAGAATAAATTGTAGGACCAAGGACACCAAGATCCTTAGATTATGCACACAATCATTCACATAAAACATAGACGACAATGTCAAGGCAGGGGTGGTCCATGTTGCCTTCTTACATAAACACAATGGAACTCTTAGGATAAGGGTGATCCAAGCCATCCTCCTAGTACACTTAAACACAAATAACACAAAGGTACTCTTATAGTAGGAGTGATCTACACTGCCCTCTTAGTGCCAATACAAGGTTACTCTTAATGTAGGAGTTTTCCATGCCAACTTCTTAGTACCAATGCATGAAAACATTAACGCCAACAAGCATGTTAATCTTGAGGAAAAAAGTAGCCAAGTACTTCCGCAATCCTCAATGGATTTGGGTTGATGGAAAACAAAGAAGGAAGATGGAAGAGGTAGGTCACGGATAATAGAGATATGATAAATAGGAGAAATGAACTCAATTAAAATAGAGATGTTACAAAAACATGGGTACTTGAAAATAATGAGCTTGGATAGCTCTTTCAATTTTGTGACATACGGTGGGTCCCCCTCTTTTATATTTGGAGTGCCTGCTACATCTATAACATGTACCTGCATACACTTTCTCTAGAGAAATCTAATTTTGAAATAAAAAAAGTTATGATTGGAGAAAATGTGTGTGGTCACTATGGCCGAAAGCCATACCCACAAAACCTTGAGGTTATTAGCAAGCTTTTTGAGTTGTTTTGAAATGTAAGTGAAGTAAGGAGAATTCTAGGATCATGTGTCTTCTATCTTATCTTGATCCCTCACTTTTCATTGCAAATCCATGCCTTGATGTGCTAAGGAAGAAGAAAAAGCTTCCCTTGATAGAGAGACATTCGAGAGTGCTAAGAAAACTAAAGAAATTGTTGATCAAAGTTCCAATTAGGAAATGCACTGATTATTGGGACAAATACCTATTATGTTGAATATTCTTACTAGATCCATTGGTATAGGCTAGGTCATAGTTCAAGATAATGATAACATAGGCAAAGATATGTAGTTCATTTTGGTATAAAAAATTTATGTGATACTTAGAGAAATTATCCACAAATTAAAAGAGATTTATGGGAGCTTGATTGCATTAAAGACTCATAAGGAGTATTTTATTGGTGCGAATGCAATTTTGGAAACTCAATTTCCTCCATTAATTGGTATGATTGAAAATTTATCATCGCTATATATTGTGATGCTCCAATGGATTTCATATATTGAATTCATAAATCCAAGTTTTGTAGATATAGTTGGAAAGTTAAATAATGTTTCTTGATATGCTCTTTCAAGTAAAATTTGATGACTATTCAAATATTGATATAACAAAGTGACATATAAAAATGATTTTATTATGTTCCACGAGTATTTGTTTTTCAACAGTTTTGAATGAGGTCATCTTTCAATTGTGAAGAGATCTCAAAAGCTTGCAATGGAGACATAAGTCCATGGCTGATATATCTTCCATTTGCACTATGGATGTATAGGATGATGTATACTATGTCTATAAGTTTTATGAATGTAGAGCTAATGTACTCTCAAAAGCCAGTATTCTTTATCCATATTCAGATACTGACTTGGATAATATTACCATGGAATTACAATCTAACAAGAGATGAAATGTTAGCATTAAGAATTAAGCAAATGGAATTGGGAAAAGAAAACTTAGAAGAAGATCTATGAAAATTGAAGGATTCATGTCTAAAGAACAAAATATATTTTGGTAAAACACGTCGACTTAGATCACACTAGATTGAGATTGGGGATTGGGTACTATTTCTAGCAAAATAAATGGTTGATTTTTGTGAATCTTCAGATGTCAGATTCCAAATACATCAATAGCTTCTAGATGTAGCATCTTCCTTCTTGATACATTAGCTTTGGAAAATAGCTTTTTTATGAAGCTTCTACCTCTTGAGCACCCCTCAGCTATCTCAATCGCATTCACATTCGCACTCTCAATCACACTCTGACTCACAATCTCAATCTCATTCACAATCATAATCATGTGATTTCACAATTGTAACTACAATCTCACTCTCATTCTCATTCTCAATCACACTCTGACTCTCAATCACACTCTCAATCACACTCTCAATCACATCCTCATGGATCATTCTTCTAGATATTCTTGAATGTAGATAGAAGATTCTTGCAAGGTCAGTTCTTCTCGATTTGATAGGTGTGATATCTTCGTCAATACTCTTCTTCATCAAGTATCCATCTTTCATGTTGACTTTGTCATCATCGTCATGAACTTCATCTTGAGCTCTATAAGATAGACCCTTCTTCATCTCTGATTACAGTCACTGTCATAGATTATATCATTCAAAGTTGCACGGACCATTGAACTTGCCTCCTTTGCACTGTCTACATCATTTTTCTCAACAATTGACATTCGACCATAGTGTGCATTGTGATTCATCATAATGTTCTTGGATCCAGAAGTATGCGTGCAGAACTCTATCCTTCTTGCAATCCTCCTTCTTGTCCCTCAATTCATCGATGATAATCTCCTGCAAGAGACGACGACTCCTCCAAAAATAGAAACTTCTTCAAGTATAGAAGATTCCTCTTCATAGTGTGTGCTTGTAGCCTCCATGTTCTTCAACTCCTCCAATGATGATCTTCAATTCCTTCATGTCTTCAATGCTAGAAATCCTCTTTGAGATCTCTTTTTTTTTAATATAAAGGAAGTTCGGCATTAGCCTACTCTCTCGGACTTGAATTAAATAAAGAAAGAAAAGTACAAGAGAAGGGGACTAGTGCCCACGGGACCCCCCAAATCCCACAAAGCAGGGGAAGCTTTTACAGAGCTTAGATGGCATTACAAAGAAGGTTAATCACCCCCTCATCACCCTCATGAGGGGCGCACTTGGGTTTAAGCTTGTTATTGATCAACAGGAGAACTTGATGATGCATGAAGGGGGGGGGATTTCTTACAGTTAACAATCCATTTGCCAAGGAGGAACAAAGATTTCTCAATTGACCACTCCTTGGGGGAGTCACCGAAGTTGAGAGCACATCTTTCCTGCCATATTTTCCATAGGACCTCCCCTCTGATGGCATTCCAAAGAGTCGCGGAACAGTCGATCGCTTCTCCCAGCAGGGCTTGCTGCCAACTGAGATGTTTCTGAAGTCCAATTTTCTTTCCAACTGTCTGGGAGAGTCTGTTGGAGTTGGGGAAGGTAAAGAAGATGTGTGGAACATCTTCGATAGACCGGTAGCAGCGTTTGCACCAGGGAGGAATCCCACAGAATTTGCTAGCCTTAAGGTTGGTCCAGATTCCATTATGAAGAATTTGCCATAAGAGGACAAACTTTTTGATATCTATGAGGGGGTGCCAGATAGCCATGAACTTCATGTCCCACCGAAGCCGCGTCCATGACAGGCACCACTTCTTGTTGAGGTTAACATGATAATCAATCGTTTCTTTGATGTTCGGGATTTTTGATAGGCTATTCCCATTGTGCCATTTGAGACCAAGCGAGCTCGATGTGTCGTGTCCCATGAGAAGGCGAGTTTTGTGTTGATCCCAAACGAGACATCTGCTTTGCAAAGTGTTCCATTCTTCGTACGAAATGTTGACGCAAGGGTCAATATCCTCGAAGTTGATCCAGTGGTTGGTGTCTTGTTTCCAGAGATGTTTCCATTTTTTGAAGCCTTTGTTCCATAACTTCTTGGCATTTTGAATGTTCCAAGATTCCACACTCTGAATGCCATGGATCGGAAACCAGATAGAGTCATTTTGTTTGATACCGGCAGCCCACTTCCAGTCTTTACTAATTCTTGTGTAGCTTTTGACTTTATTCCAACTCTTCCATAGGGAGCACACGAGATTAGAGCCTTCTGGGAAGATGGGGATCGGGGAAAATAGCAAGGTCAAGATGTCGAGATTCTTCCAGTTTGGGAAACCCATGAGAGCCAACTCGTTCTTGTTTCTGAAGATCAACTTGGCCCATGAGGCCTCCCCATTGCACCAAGCCTTAATCATCCATTTGGCTACCAATTTGTTAGCCATGCACCCAATGTCCAGGATACCAAGTCCCCCACTATCTCTATGGCTAGTGCAGTTGGACCATTTTATTTTAGGCACCTCCCTTCTATTGTGATCGCCCCTCCAAAGGAAGTTTCTACAAATACTATCCAGCTTGGACATATCTTGCTTTTTTGATCTCCAACATGAAAGGAAATAAATGGTAGAAGAAAGGAGGAACGTGTTGATATAAACCATCGCACGACCAGAAAGATTGATTTGCATACCTCTCCAATAGTTAAGCTTGTTTTCGAGTTTGGCCAGCACCCAGTTCCACCGCTGTTCCATAGAGATGCCAAACCCCAAGGGGATCCCAAGAAGCCAAAAAATTTGGCCCTGCGGAATGATTTGACAGCCATGATCAATGAGAAGGTCGGGCTGAGACCCCACAATAGCTCTAAAGGCGGTCTTAGAGTGGTTGATTATGGATCCAGAGGCTTCACAAAAAGTAGCAAGACACCTCCAGAATGTCTCCAGGCTGGTACTACCATTGTGAACAAACGTGTTCATATCATCGGCAAAAAGTCTCATGGTGATCTGACTTTGGTCGTGAGGCAAACGGAGGCCTTTGATATTACCAGCTTCCACTTGGTGCGCCACAAGCCTGCTAAGCCCCTCCATGGCGATGGCTAAGAGAAGGGGAGCCAATGGGCACCCTTGTCTGATTGATCTTCTAAGTTTGATCACCTTCGAAAGTTTGCTGTTAATGTTAATTTGGGTCGATGCATTTCCGAGAAGGGTCACGATCATCTTGGTAAATTTCTGACTACATCCAAGATCTTGGAGCCACTGCAGAATATAGTCCCATTCTAGCCTATCGTAGGCTTTATCAAAGTAGATCTTGAGGAAGACCACATCTTGTTTAGACTCATTTGCAAATTCAAGGCCTTCCCAAATATCTATAATGGTTTCCAAAATTGACCTGCCTTTGATGAAACCTTTTTGGTCCTCGCTTAGCCATGCTCTCAAGTGACAAGAGATTCTGTTGGCAATGACTTTGGTGATGATCTTGTATCCTGTTTGGAGCATCGTAATAAAACGCAAGTTCTCTATTCTGTTCTTTTCCCCTTTTTTGTGTATTAACTTGATAATACCATTGTTGAGACAAGAAGGAAGTGCACCAAACTTGAGTGCCTCTTGCCAAACTAGACGAAGAGGTGTGAAAACCACCAACTTGAAGGATTTAAAGAACTCGTTAGTGAGCCCGTCGGGTCCAAGACTTTTACCGAGAGGGAGGGCATCAATGACCTCAATGATTTCTGCTTCAGAGATAGGGGCATGTAGTAGGGAGCGAACGTTGAGTGGTATCCTGCGGGGGGAAACCCTAGATATCGCTGCCATACAGTCCCTTATATGGTGGGAGAGGGGGTTCGAGGTCCCCAGGAGTCTCGTGAAATGCCCTTCAATGATCCCAAAATTATCTTCTTCCGTATTGCATACATTTCCATTTAAGTCTAGCAACAGGGGGATTGATTCTCTGTTATGTTTCCTTTTAAGGATACGGCACATCTCTTTGGTGGGTTTGTCGGCTTTGCCAGCCCACCACTCCTTGAGATCTCTTGAGAAGTGGTTTTTGATGCCTCATAATGGGCTCATGGATTCCATTATATAGGTTTGTATGCCCTATCGATTTCTTTTCCCTAAAAGCATAAAGCTTTAGCGATCCAAGTTCCATGCGATTGTTTTTCAATAAAAATAACGATCCAAAAGCATAAAACTAACGATTTATGAAAAGCTCTTAAAAACAAGATAGTGATGGGAGTATTTTACGTAAGTTTGCCTTTTCTATTCATTAATTTAGTGTCTATTTACTTTAACTTGGACTTCGGTGGTTTCACACTATAACCTATACATCAACATTTAGGTTCACATGCTTGTACATTATTTCTCTCCAAGGTATGATGCACACATAATAGAATCTCCTGATTGATATGGTATCATGGTGATCTGAAATACAAATTCATATGCAATATGTCATCAAGTATGCTATTAACCCTCTTGGTTTTCCCATTTATATGCAACATATCTTAAAGTAAATGATTAACCCTCTCTGTTTCCACACCCACAGACATTTATAAGAAGTTACTAATGTTTATGAGATGACTTCTAAAGTTGATATGTTTTTGAACCATAAGTTATGTATATCCCTATGATGGGTATATTACATTCTTCCCCTCTTTGAAGAACTCTGTCCTCAGAGTTGGGGAACAATAGATTCCATCAGTGCTAACTTTAAATGAAATCATATTCGTCAAATGAAGAATACCAAACAATATTCGTGCACATGAAGAAAATAATGGAAGAAGTACTTATCTTGCTAAGCTTGCATAGCGACATTCGTTGATTGCTTTCACCTCATCCTTATGTGATTCTCCAAGAAGTTTCCGAACCAACTCCTCTTGCTCTTCTATCTTTGTGTTCAAACTACATCTTGTCCCAGAATCCAACTCTGCTCTGATACCATTTGTAGCGTTCCTCATGAAGCCCATGGAGATGAATACTCAGACATACAAAAACCATTTGCAAAAATTAGTTTTAATATCAAAAGGATAAATCAAATAAAGTATAAACTCAAAAAAAAATATATAGGAATTGAGAAATCTTATCTTGTGAATCTTCAGATGTCTAATTCCAAATACATCAATAGCTTCTAGATGTAGCATCTTCCTTCTTGATACATTAGCTTTGGAAAATAGCTTCTTGATGAAGCTTCTACCTCCCAACCACCCCCGAGCTATCAAAATCGCATTCACACTCGCACTCTTAATCACACTCTCACTCACAATCTCATTCACAATCATAATCATGTGATTTCACAATCATAACTACAATCTCACTCTCATTCTCATTCTCAATTACACTCTCACTCTCAATTACACTCTCAATCACATCCTCATGGATCATTCTTCTAGATATCCTTCAATGTAGATAGAAGATTCTTGCAAGGTCATTTCTTCTCAATCTGATAAGTGTGATATCTTCTTCAATACTCTTCTTCATCAAGTATCCACCTTTCCTATTAAGTACAGCATCATCATCATCATGAACTTCATCTTGAGCTCTATAAGTCGGACCCTTCTTCATCTCTGATTATAGACGCTATCATAGATTATGTTATTTGAATTTGTGCGGACCATCGAACTTGCCTCCTTTGCACTGTCTGCATCATTTTTCTCAACGATTAACATTCGACCATCATGTATGTTGTGATTCATCATAATGTTCTTGGATCCACAAGCATGCGTGCAGAACTCTGTCCGCCTTGCAATCCTCCTTCTTGTCCTTCAATTCATCAATGATAATCTCCTGCAAGAGACGACGACTCCTCCAAGAATAGAAACTTCTTCAAGTATAGAAGATTCCTCTTCATAGTGTGTGCTTGTAGCCTCCATGTCCTTCAACTCCTCCAACGATGATCTTCAATTCCTCCATGTCTTCGATGCTAGAATAAACCCTTGAGATCTCTTGAGAAGTGGTCTTTGATGCCTCATAATGGGCTCATGGATTCCATTATATTATATAGGTGTGTATGCCCTATCGATTTGTTTTCCCTAAAAGCATAAAGCTTTAGCGATCCAAGTTCCATGGGATTGTTTTTCAATAAATATAACGATCCAAAAGCATAAAACTAACGATGGCTCTTTTGCTTAACAAAATAGTGATGGAAGTATTTTACGTAAGTTTTCCTTTTCTATTCATTAATTTAGTGTCTTTTTACTTTAACTTGGAATTAGGTGGTTTCACACTATAACCTATACATCAACATTTAGGTTCACATGCTTGTACATTATTTCTCTCCAAGGTATGATGCACACATAATAGAATCTCCTGATTGATATGGTATCATGATGATTTGAAATACAAATTCATATGCAATATGTATTCAAGTATGCTATTAACCCTCTTGGTTTTCCCATTTATATGCAACATATCTTAAAGTAAACGATTAACCCTCTTGGTTTCAACACCCACAGACATTTATAAGAAGTTACTAATGTTTATGAGATGACTTCGATAGTTGATATGCTTTCAAACCATAAGTTATGTATATCCCTATGATGGGTATATTACACAAATAAGGCCACTCTCAAACACTCCACTAGAATAATGATTCTAGCGCTCCATAATTTTTATCTCTATGTAGACAACTTCAACATACTTTGGATTAAATTTGTAGCTTTTCCCCCTTCACAGAGTAGAGAAAAATGAGAACCTAAGGCAAAGAAATGCATCTTCATTGGTGATGAACTTAATCACAACGGTTATAGGTTGTATAATCCAAGCAACAAACGATTTATTGTAAGTCGGGATGTTGTGTTTCATGAAAACAAATCATCATTTGAAGATGATTGCAGGAGAATCAAACTACCTTGTGACCTAGAGGAGGACGACTTTCCAAACCTACCAAAGAGGAACGAGCACACACTTGAAGCATCAAGTGATAGTATGTGGCAAGATCCTCTGAAGAAACAATTTGAACATCAACTCAAGAGAGAGAAAAAAAAGCTAGAAAGATATGGCTATGATACTTCATTGGGTACTACAAATTTTATATATCTATCATAAGACTCAAACTTTGAGGAGCCCTCATCATATGAAGAAGGAAAGAAAAAGAAAAAATGGATGATATGTCATGGAAGAATACATTGATGCCTTATAAGAAAATCAAACTTGGGAATTCTAGCCCAAATCATCATGTATTAAGATCATAGGTTCAAGGTGGATATACAAGGTAAAGAGAAATTTCGTTGGGTAAATAAATAGGTACAAAGCAAGGCTTGTGACCAAAGGGTATGAAGAAACACAGGGAATTGACTATGAAGAAACGTTTTCAACAATTGCAAAGATGCCCATCATTAGGGTGCTTATGAATGTTGCAGCTTCCTAGAATTGGAAGATACCAAATGTATGTACAAAATGCTTTTCTAAATATATGGATATCTAAAGATTTATACATGGCTCAAACTCTCGATTTTGAAGATTTATCATGTCTTGAGTATGTATCTAGGTTAAGAAAGACTTTGTATGGTTTGAAGCAAGCCCCTAGGGCTTGGAATCATAAGTTTGTCACCTATTTGCAGGATAGGGGATTTAGTGTGAGCAAAGCAGATCCTTCCCTCTTCATCAAGAGAAATCAGTATGAAGTCATACACCTATGTGCATATGTTGACGATATCATAATTATAGGTAATGATGTTGAAGAATAAGTAAGATCAAACATTAGATGAAAGAGGAATTCAAAATTAGCGATTTACATCTACTTACATACTTCCAAGGATTAGAAGTGGTATACACAAAAAAGGATATGTATCTTACTCACAGGAAGTATATCAAAGACATGATGGTCAAATTCAAAGTGAAGAATTCAAAGATTGTACGTAGACCTATGGAGATGAACTTGAAGTTAAGTGCTCATGAAGGAGAGCAAATAGACGATATAACTAGCTATGAGAGTCTAGTTGGTAGCTTGAACTATACTACCTTGACAGGGTTGGCATTCGCTATGGAGTAAAGATCTTAAGTCTGTTTCATGCATACTGCAATAAAACCTCACGTGGAAGCAGCAGCTATTCACCTTAAATGAACAGTGTAATGAACATGATACTTTTTACAATCTTAAAGGACATATGTACCTTTTAAGTGAAATATTAAATACCTAAAGAGAAGTATCAATTATTTTTGTTACCTTTACATTGTTTATATAAATATCAAGCTATGAGAAATGCATTGGATGGAGTAAAGTTGAATAGGTTCATATCAATTATCCGATTGCAATAGATATTCGGGGATTCAAGACTCAAGCTTGTTAGGCTTGAGGGCAAGCTATTCATGCAAGAAGAAAGCCTAAGTGATCTCCTTTAGCTCTTGGACTACCCTCATTATCTACTTCATATATATGTATTCATGTGAACCCATGTTTATATCAAATGATAAATCTTTAAACTTATCTTGGTCAAATGTAAAGCTAAAAGTAGAGAGGAATCTTGTGGATGAAGGGAGCCAAAATTGATGACTCGAATTGGAATAAAAATTCAAACCACCCCTAAAATTCATCTTCTCTTTTAGGTGGATGACTCATTCACATTCAAATTCAAAATCATGTATAAATGGACCCTCTTCTAGTAGCAAGGTAGAGTGAACTTTTCTGATTTTTGAGCATACATAATACTCACCTCAAGTAAAGTGATCATGTTCTACATCAAGACAGCAATGGGAAACTCTTGCTTCTTTGTATGCAATGGGTAATGAAGCACATGTTGCATACTTGACAAATCAACTTGAGGATGTATGTATGGTTGAAAATGAGTCTATGGATGTGTATGTGACACACATCAATGACTTGAAAGAGCAATTGGAAAACATAGATGAGATTTTTGCAGAAGCATCACTCATCTCTACATTGTTGAAAGGATTGCTAGAATCTTTTCAAAGTTTCTCGACTACACTCAGTTTGGTTGCAAAAGGGAATTCCAATATGTATGCATTTGATGAGGTTTTCTCTCTTCTTTTGCAAGAAGGGAAATCCAAAGTGAATAGGAGTGATTTGATTGAGGGAAGACAAGCACCTGCTATCTCACAAAAAGGGAAAGGCAAGTATGGTTCATCTTTGGGTTCATCAAAACCAAAGCCTCAACCTTTGCCTTCCACTCATTACTTTAATGATGCTGATTTGCAAAATATGAAGAGATGCAAATATTGCAAAAAGGTTAATCATACTATTGATGAGTCTAGAAAGCTTGTTAAGCACAATGAAAAGAAGAAGGAATCTAGCATGTCTATTGCTGAAAATTCAGCAAATGCAAAGAATGATGAAGTTAACATGGCTCATATTTTGGGCATGTGTTGTTACATGTCGTTATGATGCATCTTTGCATTCTAAATGTATGGTTGTGAGTGAGGCTAATTCGAATTGGTTCTTTGATAGTGGTGATTCAAAGTTCATGACTTCATGCAAAAGGTTTTTTGCATCTTTGAAAGATGCACCCAAGGGAGGACATGTAGTATGTGCAAACAATGCCTCTTATCCTATCATTGGAGTAGGAGAATTTGAGCTTATGACTGCAAATGGAGGTGTGATTCTCTTGAAAAATGCATTGTATGTACCTGGTATCAAGAAGAACTTAATTTCAATTTCATTGATCACCAAAGTTGGACTTCATGTACACTTTGTTGATGATGAGTGTATGGTTCATGATTTCAAAAATGGTGATATTATCATGATGACTGGTGCATTATGTAATGGTTTGTATCAGATGGATACATACAAGAGGGTTGCTTCAAATGCCTTGGTTGCTCATACTTCTTGCATGGCTGAAATGCAGCTTTGGCATGCGTTTTTTTGTCACTTAGACTTCAATAGTTTGCTTTGAAGGACATGGTTATTGGTTTGCCAACACCCGGGTGCATTGAAAATCATGCATGTGAAGGTTGCATTCTTGAAAAAATGCATCATGCTTCTTTTAAAAAAGATAGTCATACACACACTCCACGAAAATTGCAACATGTTCATAGTAATGTATGCGGTCCCATCAAGTCTCCATCTTTTGGGAAGCATGTATATATTGTTACCTTCATTGATGATGCTACTCAGCATACATGGGCGTATCCTATGAAAGCAAAGAATGAGGTATTTTCTCGCTTCATAGCATTTTTAGCTATGGATGGAAATTTTTCTTCAAACAAGCTTTTGACTCTATGCACAAATCGTGGTGGTGAATACATGTCACATGAGTTTAATGCTTTTCTTTGTGAAAGAGGTATTTCACATCAATGCACGGTGCCATATACACATCAATAAGATGGTGTTGTCAAGCGTAGAAATAGAACACTTCTTGAAATGGCACGATGTATGGTTAAAGGAAAGCACCTTCTTGATAAGTTTTGGATGGAAGCAATCATGTGTGCAAACTATGTGTTGAATCGATGCCCCACAAAATCATTGAGAGTGATCACTCTTTATGAGGATCAAAATGGAGATAAGCCTATGATTAGTCATATGCACGTATTTCATTGTTTCGCATACACTCTTATGCCATCACAACAACATCAGAAGCTTGATGACAAGGCAAAGAAATGTATATTTGTTGGTTATAGTGCTGGATGTAAGGGATATCATTTGTACTATCCATTGACAAACATAATTATTGTGATTCAAGATGTGGTATTTGCTGAAAATTCATTTTCCCCTCTACTTGAACGCAAAAAACAGCCAAGAGTTAGCTTACAAGATGTGTTCGATACACTTATGCCTTTGTTCCAAAATGGTACGTTTGACTATGGCCATGTAGACCAGTCAACTAAGGCTCAAAGGCTATGAAATTCTGGCAAAATAGAGCTGAAAATGCACAGAATTTCTACCCAAACATGGCAGAAAGTTTTAAGCAAAAAATTATCGAAACTCCTAGAAATTTTCAGCCATATATGGCTGAACATTTGTGTCAAACTATGGCTGAAAATGAGCATGAAACTCAGCCCACATATGATATACATGTTGATGATGTATTACATAATGAAGACATGTCTATCAAGAGTGCACAAAGTATGCCAAAGTGGCTGAAACAAACTTTGCAGGACAACAAATTGAGTGCACCTTTACTTGGTAGAACAAGATCAAGCTCTCGACATGCATCAAGTAATTTTGTGGATTATTCTCTTATTGCAACAAAATGTAATGAATGCCACTTACTTTTGAAGATGAATGTGAGGATCCACAATGGATGAGTGCTATGCAATCAAAAATGGATTCCATACATAGAAATGGTACTTAGGAGTTATGGGAATTGCCAAAAGGAGAAAATGTCATTGGTACAAAGTGGCTTTACAAGATTCAGAGAAAATATGATGATAGCATTGATCGCTACAAAGCTAGATTGGTTTCCAAAGGATATGTGCAACAATATGGCATTGACCATGAGGAAACTTTTGCACCCACTTCATGCTTGACTACTATTCATATCGTGGTTGCCTTGGCTGCCCATTGAGGTTGGAAAGTACATCACTTGGACATAAAAATAACTTTCTTGAATGGTGATTTGCAAGAAGAGGTTTATGTGAATCAACCTCTTAGATTTGCTTTCAAAGGGAGAGAGCATATGGTTTGTCACTTGCATAAAGCCTTGTATGGTCTCAATCAAGATCCATGTGCATAGTATGATAAAATCCATAAGCACTTGATTGCGCTTGACTTCACATGTAGTCCAATTGAAAGCACGCTATGTACGCAAAGATGAGGCTGATTGTATAGTGCTTGTTCTTTATGTTGATGATAAAATCTTGATTAGGTCATGTGATGCAAAAGTTGACATTCTTATGGCTGATTTGAAGCACACTTTGATGTCACTTATCTTGGTCTTTTGAGCTATTATCTTGGCATCCAATTTGAATCCATTGAGGGGGGAATTGTTATGCATCAAGCAAAGTATTTTGAGAAATTGCTTTAGCATTTTGACTTTGAGGATTCCAAGCGAGTTTCCACACTAGTTGAGACATGATATAGATTCTCTATTGAGGATTCTAGTGATGCATTTGACACCTCTTTATCAACTAGCTATGGGATGTCTTATACATGCATGCAACACAAGGCCAGATATACAATATGTAGTTTCCCAATTAAGTCAATTCATGCATAGCCCTGGTACTAATAAGCATTGGCAAGCACAGAAACGTGTGTTTAGATATCTCAAAGTCACTTTGGTCTTAGGTCTCTTTTATGGAAGAGATATTCAATCATGCTTGCATGCTTTTATAGATAGTGATTGGGGTGCTTGTTATGATACTCACGTGTCCACTAGTGGTAATTGCTTTTTTCTGAAGACTCATGCATATCTTCGTTGAGTAAGAAGCAACCTACAATGGTGACATCGAGTTGTGAAGCTAATTACAGGGCAGTTTTCACAGCTTCAGTGGAGTGTATATGGTTCAGATGCCTTTCATGGATCTTTGTGTGCAGATTGATGCTACATCGACCAAACATATTGAGGTGCATTATCACTATGTTCTATGTGAGAGAGTGCATTCATGGGAGACATATTGATTTGGTATACGTGCCTACATAAGATAATGTGGAAGACATATTCACCAAAGCTCTTCCATGGGAAAAGTTTGAAGCTTTTCGCAAAGCTTTAGGCTTATTACCTTGTGGGGGCTGATCTCTCACTCCTTGTATGTGTTCACATCATTCCCTCTAGGGGGTTTGTTACACTCATGTGTTCCCGAAGTAGCTTTGATGTGAACCCTTTCCCTATACATGGGCACTTTTTACTCTAGTGCTGGCTAGAGGTTTTTTCCCATGTTAGAACATACATGATTAACTCATATGTGTTGGTAATTTGTACTTAGGGATATTATGCAGATCTTACTTTAATTCAATTCATTGTCAATAGAGAGAGGTATTCCAGCCATCCGTATTCTCCATGTTTCTTGTTGCATTTGTGCTCCTTGTGTGTGCTTCTTTTGTGTCTCTCACATTTCTATACACACCCAGCAAAACGGAGTCAATAAATATTTCAAATAAATAAAATTACTAAATGGGAATAACATCAAAACCAAAAGACTTACCACATTTCATTCTAGTAATGGTTTCATTAACCTCACTTATAGAGAGGGGCAAGTCCAATTGTCTAGCTTGGTCTTGAGGGGAAGTCTTTTTCTTCATAGCTATTTGAGTGCTAACCCTCTCAAGATCCTCCGACCTCTTGGGAGTTCCATAACAAACATTTGTGAAGAAATTAATACCGAATTGCATCTTCTCTTTAGTGTCGAAAGAAAACCCACCATATTTTTTTAATAAAGCAATGAAATCTTTATTTTATTTTTTCTTGATTAATTCGAACATTATTTTATCTGGTTTGTTCATAGTTCTTGCCTCAAATTCTCTTAAATAAGCAAGAGCAACACAAGTAGCAAGACACTCTTCATGTCCAATTTCCCCTGATGTTTGAGAGTCCTTCGAGATTTATTGGATTCATTATCACGAAGCTTACCAAGGCTCTAAGTCTTTCTCTTTTTCTTGATTCATCTTTTGGCTCTAAGCTACTTAGGAAGATGAATTAAATTATACTTTTTTTTTTTTCTTTGAAACTTAAATTCTTGAGGAGGTTTATGCCTAGATGAGGCCAAACAGTACTAGGTCCAAAAGGAGGAAACTAGTTTGAACATTACTATGGACTCACCAATGGTTAGAGAGGCTAGACATCATGGTGTAATGCTTATCCAACCTTGCCACACAAAAGTGACTATGATGTTTATTATTCTGCTTGAATCTTCAATATATGAATGATATCCATAAGGTCATATAAAGATACTACGTTTTACTACTTATACCTATTTAACAAAATTAAAAATAACATCTTAGTTCTTACCCTTTTTAGAAAGATGAGTGGCAATAGTAAAATCCATCATTAATAGCAAAGACCCTTGAAAATTAATGAGATCGTTCCAAGCCTTAGACATTCGAGATGGGGATTTAGAGGTTGATTGTTGGCAATCAAGTGAAAGCATGGTACCAAAAAGTTTTTTTGATGGGATTGCATACGTTATCTCTTAAAAGGAAGCCAATAAATAAGAGCAACCAAAGGACGGAGTGCAAGGCTTTAGAGGAATCACGTATTCAAATATCCCTAGTTTTGAAGAATTCCTTGACATTTACTATAATAAGGAATTTTTTCAATGTACTTTGCTCCCCTTTTGCAAAGGATATCACGTTCTTGAGGCTCTAGAGCACAAGGATTAACTCACAAAATTTTTTAGGATTTTTTGACAACTTCAATCGGGCCTCGATTAACTCAAATGGATTATTTTAAGATTTGTTGGCCAAATACATGTGGATAAGGTGAATCTTTGAAGTATAAAATGCAACATCTGTAATTCGTAGTCAAATCGTGAGTTATTTTTAGTAAGATCCTTTGAAATATTGTGCATTTCTCTTCTTCAACACTAAGTTCTTTCAATGGGTCCTACAACAGCATTGTTGCATAGTTTCCAATGATTGTGCTTCAAATGAAGGACGTTTTTAGATGTTTAAAGTTGTGGAGAGGTAGATAAGTGCTTTGGTTAGTGGATTTGCATGCGCTTCTTGAATTATTCATATTTTTCCATCTTCATCTTCATCTCACAAACTTTGAGTCTGATAACAAAGTAGAATAGTGCTTGCGTTAGTAGCATTGAGAAAGGGCTATATGTAGATATGTCATGGTAGAGATGCATTGTCATACTACTTCGGATGTGAACCATCCCTTCGCCAAGGTGGCAAGCTTCATCTTCATCTCACAAACTTCAAGTTTGGTAACAAAGTAGAATAGTGCTTGCATTAGTAGCATTGAGATAGATAAAGGGCTATATGTAGATATGTCATGGTAGAGATGCATTGTCATACTACTTTCGATGTGAGCCATCCGTTAGCCTAGGTGGCAAGTAGGCCACATGACATCTCTTATGAGTTCATACCCTTTATGTTTGGAAGAAAGTTGTGAGTTAGAAAAGTGACTATTTCTTGTGAAAAGGGACTCTTTGCCTCTCTCTCTCTCTCTCTCTCTCTCTCTCTCTCTCTCTCTCTCTCTCTCTCTCTCTCTCTCTCTCTCTCTCTCTCTCTCTCTCTCTCTCTCTCTCTCTCTCTCTCTCTCTCTCTCTCTCTCTCTCTCTCTCTCTCTCTCTCTCTCTCTCTCTCTCTCTCTCTCTCTCTCTCTCTCTCTCTCTCTCTCTCTCTCCCCCTCCCCTCCCTCCCTCCCCCCCCATGCGAGCTACGGTCGACCTCTCCTGCCCAGTTGCTGACGACCTGCGCAACCCTAGCCCGTTTGCTTCATCCCGCCCAGCTATTGCCTCAGCCCGCCTCTCTGCCTACCCTCTGTCGTGCACTCTGTCTGCCCTCTGACAAGATATGGAAAACCCGATGCACTCCCAATGGAAGCTCTACTCAGATGCTTAGATGCTAAAACCCTAAACCTTGAACTCGTCGACCTCTATCCACCCGCCCTCATCAACCATGTCCCTTTGTGTGCCTCCATATTCTCTTCGACCTCTACCCACCTACCCTAAACCGCACCCTTGCCCGATCCAACCTTAAGTGCAATCCTGATGCTAACCCTAACCCTAATCCTAACCCTAACCCTAACCCGAACCCTAAACCTAACTCGAAAACCCAAACCTAATCCCAAACCCTAAGAAACCCCCATTGTCGCCCCTCTCTCTCTCTCTCTCTATGAAATGGCTCCCATGGACTGGATGGAAGTGGACCAACTTATTGCTAAAGCCCTTAAAGAGGCTAAAAAGGAAGCAGACCGCAACCTTAATATGGAGATACGAAAAATGATGGAAAAGTTCAAAGGACTCGAAGAACAAGTAATGGATAAAGTAAAAGGACTCGAAGAACAAGTAAAGACTCTCACATAAGAAGGCAACAATTGGAGGACAACTTATGAGCACATGAAAGAAGAGGGGGAGACCTCAAACGTGGAGACACTCAAAGAGGAAATAAAGAAGAAAATCAAAATGGAGGTAGAATCTACTCGAGAGTCATGGGTGGAAGTAGTACACAAAAGGGTTAAGAAGGAATTTAGGGAAGACGTGCAGAAAGAAGATCTCACACGAGTCCAGGATACACTTGAGGAGGAGAGGCTTTGACGACTTCACATTCGGATTACGGGCCTACCCGAAGGGGCATCACCAGAGGGAGATGCCATTGATATTTTTCGTCAACTAGGATACGAGAGTATGCCCTTCATAGGCGCATGGAGGGTTGGGAGGGATACATCACGTTTGCGAGCACTCATCCTTAAGATGAGCTCCGAGGAGGCACGGACCACCTTCATTAGACGCCGATCAGTACTACGTGGACTACCCGGCGGTGCCTCTACATGGACGAGGACCTCACGCAGATGCAAGTGGCACACCAACGAGCTTGCATGCCACAGATACTCCAGGCATGCCGAGAGGGGAGGAAGGCCTTTTACCATGATGGTAAGGTCTTCATAGATGGATGCTCTATCAAATAGGGACATGCGGTGTGGGAGCGATTCCTGACGACTGGCGGATAAATTCAATCGTCTCGCTAACGGCGCACACAGGGTGACTATGCAGAATAAGTATATTTTTCCTAAGGTCTGTAAAGCAAAGCGTTCCTATATCTTTCCACTGCGTCAAAATAGGATGGTAAGATTAATTTCTCACTAACTACTTGATCTTTAATGGTTTCTGTTATGTTTAAATCTTCTTGAGAATTATCAACGTTTCTAGCTATAGATGGTGGAAAAAGATCTTCACTATCTTCAGTACTTGGTGGAACAATGGAAATTAATGGTAAAGTTCTAGATAATCTATGATCAAATTCTCTTGTATTCAAAGTTTCATCTACAATCTTATCTTTAACTAGTTCTTCAATTTCTTCAACTATACTAGGAAATAATATTTCAAATGTAGATGGAGGTAAAAATTTATTACTAGTTGAAGCCTCTTCAAACATAAAGATGAAATGAAACTAGATTAATGATTGATTTCCTATACAAGCTATAAGATTCTGTTCATAAAATGATATCCTATACAAGCTAAACAATAGATTTTAGCTAAGTAAATTCTTCCACACTTCAAATCTGAAAGTTTTTCTTCAACAGGGTTGCATATCATCTGAAAATCACATGAGCTTGTGAGTACGTATTCCCTTTTTATATAGATGAGAGTAGCCCACCATAGCCCACATTTTCCCTAAGATAATTGATCCATGCATCCTACAGTTACTCCTCTTCAACTCAATATATCTCAACAAGAATTTAGGCATGGGTTTTTCTCCTAGTTCTTTTCCCAAAAATACACACAACCTCTTAAATTAAATATTCTCTTGGCCTTAGACTTTAGATTTAAATACAATCTTTCAAATTCCTTTTTATTTATTTAATTGCTTAAGAATAAATACAAACCTTTAGAATAAATTAAATTAAACTCATCAATAAATTTAATTATTACCATAACCTTAGTGAAAATAATGACAATTAATAATTAACATATTTTTTCATTTGAAATAGTTTGCTAAGGTTCCATTTATTATAATTGCCCTATTTATTAACTCATTTATAGACTAAAACCTACTAAATTAATCTCTTAACCATAGGTTTATCCTTCAAGTAGCTTCAAACCATGATTTTTAACCCCAACTAACCCATAAACTAATCCTCTAACCTTCCATAACCCTCTAGATTTAATAATTAACCTTAAAACTAAGCTTGAACCCTATAAACATGTTCAAAACCTACAACTGATCCTTAAATACCCTTGCATTTACTCTCAAAACATAGACAAACCCTTAACTAACCCTTGATTTTTCATCTTTACCCTTAATTATATTAGAAAACACCTAGATAAATACTTCCCATCTGAATATTAATCATCAAACTTCTTGTCCTGCAAAAATTAAAAATCAAACATTAGTAAAAAATTTTCATAATTTATCCAAACTTATTCCAATCAATTATTCTTTTAATTTTAGTAATATTCTAAGAGTAATAAAATCTTTTCGACATCTGTCCCCACAAAACCTGCACATTGTCCTAATGGGCCAACCTACAGATTCAAGTGGAACATATCAAATTCTTTTGAAAATAAATTTTAAAATTTTCAAAGTTTTATTTCGTCATGCATTCATACTTTGTGCAATTAAAAAGATTAGTACAAATCATCTAAAAAAAACAAAGTAGATATAAGTCATATAAATATCATGTTATATCTCTGAATCCACATTTAAACAAGCATTTATAAGAATAAATCATAAGTGTCATAGTCATTCTGTTCATGTAACTTGCTTGTAATAAGTAACTTATCCTGCATAACAGCATATACCAAAATTTTTTTCATCAATTAATAGAATTATATGCCTCCTACTTTTATTTCCTATGGTCTGACTCTCTATTCATTGCTTTTTTCATATCATTTTTTTCTTTTGCTTTATTACTTCATCCCAACTTAGATCTTTATTTATTTTTCACAAATGGGCCTATACCGAAATCGGGTGCGACTCCTGGACTTGTCCATCCGACCAAGTTTATTCCACTTGTCTGCCAAAACCCAGCATAGCACACGACAAAACTATGTCAGCCCTACATGAAATCGACGTCAACTCGTGGCTTTGATCGCCCGACCAGAGTAACTCCACCCGCCTACCGACCCATGAAGGCGCATGACAACATAAAGGTTAGGCCTATGATGAAACTAGCGTGAGCTCGTGGCCTTGATCACTTGACCAAGGTTATTCCACCTGCCTACTAGCCCAACATAGCGCACCAACTACAGACACATATATATATGCTAATTGGATATGAAGTTTTATTTTTTTTTAATTCATTTAGAGGTTATATCTCATAAGGAATGAATAGTAGAATACAAAAATCCCACATACTAATGGATAAAATTTTTAGCATATACATATATTCATAATAAGGCTACCTTTTCTTCCACAAGCTTTCAATTCCAAAATTTCTATTTAACTATCTGATTCAGTTCATATAAATACAAGTTTTTATGCTTCAATCATAAATATATCAGATATTTAACATCTTAAATTCTACTTGATGTTTTTAAATAAATTTGAACATATGCTTTTAACTCATACAGTAATGCAGTGCATATACACAAAAAATCAAAGAATCTCTAATTAAAACTTTTTCACCTGATTTTAAATAGATTTTTTTTAATCATCATCTTCATCAGCATCATCATCAGCATCAATCTCATCAATCTCATATTCTTCATTATTTCTCTTAAACAGTTTAACTCTTTTACCTGCAATCAAATTCTTCAACAGAGAACCATCAAATTCTATACATTTAAATGTACCATTATAAAATACAGTTACAACTACATATGGACCAAACCATCTTTTAATTAACTTCTTCCTAGCATCATACTGAGTATCAAAAGTACTATCGTAAACTAATACCCAATCATCTACTTCTATAGTATGAGGTCTAAGTCTATGTTTTTTATCAAAATAGATTTTATTTTTAAGATGTGATTCTCTAACTTTTTGTACAGCTTCTTCAATCATTTTATTTCCTAGATTTAACTACATAATCCTAACAGAAATCAGATCTTCACGAGTCATCTCATTATTCTAGGGAAGTGTCATCCATGAAATAATCTGGGTCTGAATAAGAAAAATCGGCTTCTGACAGTACATTAGTTCTGCAGGCAAAATCATGTAGATCTAGTATACGTCATCATGTCTGCCCATAGTGTGAAAGGAAGGAATATAAGCCGCCGCATTGTATCACCATTGCACGCCTTAGAAATTGCCTTCACAATAGAGGGATGATCACGTTCAATCTTACCATTAGACTCTGGATCATAAAAAGTAGTGAGAGATAGATGAATCCCATGTTGGTCAAAGAATTCTCTAGCCTCTCTAGCATCCAACTCACCCCTATCTACTACTATCTTCTCTACATAGCCAAATCTAGAAATAACTTCTTCTAACAAAAATTTACATATGTTATAAGTAGTTTTAGTACGAAGAGCTCTACCCTCTACATGATTAGTCAAGTCTTCCCTAGCTAAAACTATATATCTCATCCTATCTAAACCTTTAGGCATGGTCAGTAAATCAACTACCCACTTGTAATGAATACAAGGAGGATAGGTAGGGTGCAAAGGTTCTCTATGTCTAACTGACGAATGTACCTGACAAGTGGTACAAGAACTTACAAAGTCACGTATATTCACATACATACCTGGCCACCAATAAGCTTCTCTAATTTTATCATATGTAGCATAGAAGCCTTTATGTCCTGCCCAAAGAGTTTCATGCATATCTATCATAACTTTCTTTTGAAGATTTTTATTTCCTAAAACCCGTTGAGGATATCTAATTTTCCCTTTTGCATGACGCCAAATAAAACCTTCCTTTAGAAAGAAATTAAATGCACATTTCCTAATGTCTCTAAATCTATTAGCAAACCAAACAGGTAATTGCTTCAAAGTGCTAAGATAATATCCTATATCATACCAAATTTCCTCATATTCATTTTCATTAAATTTTTCATACACATAAACATCAAAAATATAATTAATCACATTCAATTCAGTTTCAGTCATGTCATCATCTTCAAACTTAGCCCTAGAAAGCATATCTGCAACAGAGTTAATTTTTCCAGAAATATGATTTAAAACAGAATTGATAAACTTAATATAAGATATCCACCTTAACATAGCTATATCTGGAGAAGAACAATTAGTAATCATTCCTATTAATGGTAAACAATCTGTTTCTATTATTACATTAGCTCCTATAAAATACTCCTTATCATTCTTTAATGCAGTAACTAAACCCCATAATTCATGTTTTATTTATGGATAATTCTTTTGACTTTCATGCAAAATTTTAGCCCCGAATCTAATAGCATATCTATTTCCCTCAGTATCATCTTGTCCTACTACCCATCCTATTCCTATGGGACTAGTATTTACAGTATAAATAATCGGTTTATTATTTGAATAATTTACACGTTTTAAAACACGTGCATTAGAAAGTAAACTATTTAATTTCTTCATTGCTTTGACATGAGTTTCGGTCCATTTAAATTTTCTATTTTTCCTAAGTAAATCATACAACGGATTAGCTACATGGGCATAATGCGGAATCCAAATAGCATAAAATACACATGCTCCTAAGAAATGTCTAGCCTCACTAATGTTCTTACAAGTTTTAGATAATTTATTTATAGCGTCTACTTTTTGAGGATAAGGCCTACGAACATAGTAACCACATAAATGTCCTACAATTAAAACTTCATTAACTCCAAAAACTAATTTTTCTATGGAAAAGGTTAATCCTACTTCTTCAAAATCTTTTAAATATTTTCTCACAATCTAAAATATGATTAGATACAAACTTCCTACAACCTAAAGAATCTAATGTTTCATCTTTTTCTTTTTCTTCACAGCCTTTAATTGGAATATCATCTATAAATGGCATGGTCACATTAGGAATAAAATCATGAAGAACCATATTCATTGTGTTCATCATATATGCTACCGAATTTGTAGCTCCTTGAGGAAGAGTACACATACGAACTAATCCTAAAGGATTCTTCATCATAGTAATATCTCAACTCTCAGTAGCAAGTTGGAACTGATCATAACCTGAAAATAAATCACCCATAGAATAGATAGAATGCCAAGCAAAAGCTTGGGCAAATTCTCCTACATTAGGGCCGGTTCCCACATTCTTAATTGCAACTTTATTTACGGGTTATAAGTCTTGAATAAATCTAAGTTTACCATTCTTTTTAGGAACAATAAAACATCTATTAGAATAAGGTGCGGAGGAAGGTTCCAAAATTTTCATATGCGTCTTCTCCTTAACCAGTTTCATTAGCTCAGGTAAATGAGCCTTTGGAACTGGAATAGGGCGAAGATACCAAGGTATATGGGCTACGGTAAATATAATCATAGGAGATACTATTCTAGGGTCAACACATCCTATTTCGTGAGGATAAAGAGAAAAATATTTTCCATGTTTTCTAATCATTTCACGAAACAATTCACGTTGAGTAGGCAGTAAAAAAGAATCTTCATTTCCTATTTTTATCAATTTAATAGTTTCATCAGTAAAATTATGTCCTATTTTTGAAATATCACGTAAGATGGGATCATTAGCTACTTGTTTTATTTTCTGGTCACTTCCTTCAGGTAAACCTTGAGCTATAGGTTTCACTTTTTTATCTACTATTTTATACTTTGTATTAATTTTAGCTTCATGAAAATTAGAAACAAATTTTGAAATTAAATCATATTCATTTATTGAGTTTAAAAGAATAACATGTAGTAATTTTTCATCATGTAAGGTTTCATTAATTTCTTCAAATAAAGTAGAAGAAAAAGAAGTTTCAATTACATTTTGCCCTCATAAAAAATTACATCTCTACTCATAGAAAATCCTTTATTAGTTGGATTGTACAATGTATATCCTTTTTTGTTTTGATCATAACCAATAAATATGCACTTCTTTGCTTTAGGATCCAATTTCCCTCTTACTTGAGAAGGAATGTGAGCATAAGCTAAGCATCCAAAGATTTTACAATGCTCTAGACTAGGTCTTCTTCCATTCCACACTTCATATGGAGTGGTTCCATCTAGTGACTTAGATGGAAGTCTATTTATGAGATATGTGGCTATAGACATAGCCTCTGCCCAAATGTAGTTTGGCAATCCCTTTTCATTGAGCATGGACCTTTCTGCTTCAACAATAGCTATGTTTCTTCTCTCTGCTACACCATTGAGTTCAGGTGTATACCTTGTACTGACTTCCCTTTTAATGCCTCTTTCATGCAAGAAGGCATCAAATTCAAAAGAGAAGTATTCTCCTCCACCATCTGTTCTGAGTCTTTTCAAAGTCCTACCTGTTTGGTTTTCAACAAGAGCAACATAATTCTTAAAGCAATCAAAAACTTCATCCTTGTGATTCATGAAAAATAAAATGGTCAACATGCTACAATCATCTATGAAAGACACATAATATATTGAGCCTAATATAGATGGCTCCTTAATTGGATCCTACACATCTGTGTGCACTAGATCTAAAGGATCTTGATACACATATCCCTTCTTATTGAAAGGTTGTCTATGAGCCTTGCTGAGTTGACAAGCTTCACACTTATAAATCATGTGTTGCCTTGTGATATTAGGCAAACCAAGTACACTTTGGTCTTTGCAAATTCTTTTGAGTGTCATCCCACCAATGTGAGCAAGCCTTTTGTGCCATATCTCCAACTATGTGAGAGTTTGAGATCCATAGCTAAACAAAGCTATATTCTTTGTATCTTCCACTTCAAAAGTGAAAAGCCTTCCTGTATTTTCTCCTTTGGCAATCCTTCTAAAACCTTGCCTTGGGTCTTCAACATATGCTCCAAATCTTTTGAATCTAACCTGCAATCCTTTTTCAACAATCTGTCCAACACTTATTAAATTTTTGGTAATTGTAAGGACATACAAGACTTTGCTTAAGAGGTTCATATTCACATCTGATGTCTTCACATTACCTATCTTCTCCACCGAGTGCTTTGTATCATCTCCTGTTTGCACTTCATGCTTGTTATGAGGATCTTCCAAATCAAAAAGTAAAGCCACATTTCCAGCATCGTGAATGAATCTAAAAGATGTGATCATCATCCTTACCCTTCTTCACTGATAGATTCATAATCAATAATGAATCTTCTTGAGATTGTTCCTCTGCATAGTTATTGTAGTCTCTTCTTCCTCTATGGCCACTTTGATAGTTTTTGTTGTTGTAATTGTTGTTGTAGTAGTAGTTGTTGTTGTAGCCTCCATTGTATTTGCTTCTATTTGATCCATAGCCACCTCTATTGAATCTTCTTCCTCTTGAGTTCCTCGGGTTCTTGAGACATTCTTCAGTAGTATGATTAGATACGCCACATATATTGCAAGGTTGAGATGATTGGAATCTCCCTTTGCCTTGTTTTCCACCTCTGCCTCTTCCTGTAGCTGCAAAGTTTGCTTGGAAAGAGCTACCTTCATCTTCATTCTTCCTATACTTTGACTTGTCCTTGACCTTAGCTTTATCATAATATAAGGCAAAAGTTTGATTACCTCTTGAGGAATCACCACCTTTGCTAATCTTTGCTTCATGAGTGAAGAGTTGGCCCATGAGTGTGTCAAGGTCGGGTACATGCATATCCATGTACAAATCCATGGCTATTGTGAATGACTCCCACTTGTCATCTGCTTTGATTCCATTTGTAATTTTTCTAATGATTTGCTCCTCTTCAATTACCTCTCCAATGCCTCCAAGTTGGTTGGAAATCTCCTTCATCTTTGTGACATAATTTGTCACACTTTGCCTCGGGATTTTCTTCATTGTTGTGAACTCCATCCACAATTGGTTCTTCCTTGATCGATTGTTGGAGGAGAAGAAAGAAGCAAGTGCATTCGAGGTCTCTCTTGATTTCTTGCATCCCTTGACATGAGGTAAAAGAAAATCAGAGATTGAGTTCAGAATATAGGACCTTGCAAGTGCATCCTTTGAACACCAATTTGAAAGTCCTTCCACTTCTTCATGTGATGGTTGCCCTTTGTTCCTCATGGTTGGCATTACTTCATCTCCGGATATGAATACATATAGATTCCTCCCTTGAAGGTAAGCCTCCCTCCGTAGAGACCATGTTGGGTAGTTATTTTGATCCATCTTATCAATTGTTGATGGAAATCCATCTCCCATGTTACTTGACTATGCTCTGATACCACTCTAAAGAGAGATGGTGGATGTAATCCGAAGATGAGTTGGTGTTGCTTTAAAAAGTTTAAGTCAAGACAGACTAGTTGCAAGATGACTAGCTCCCAAAACTTGTTATTTTTGTACATACACCTACTGGAAAAAATGAACAGTGCTCTCAATCCCGTAGGAATAACAAAACTTCCTTTTGGACATAGAAAGTAGACTTAGGTATCTTGCTAATCCAAGTTAAAAAACTTCAAATGATAAACTGAGCACTGAGAACCAGATTCATCAACATCAAGAACATGCCTGCCATTCTCGGGGCTCTGCAAAGATAGACCAGTGAGCAGTACAATGTACATATCTCCCAAATTATTTCTCCTTTCTAGTAGAAAAGCTCCATTTACCTTTGCCCTTTTGACTAGCCAAGAAAGCTTGATCTGAAACATGCATAATAGACCTGTTCTGCCTAGAGTGGTCTTCCTGCAACAGAATAGATAATAACTCCTCAAATGAAAAGGCATTTGGATTGCCTTTCATCATCAAACAAAGAGTAGAAACAAAACTCGGATATGACTCAGGAAGACCATTTAGAATAGTCTGCACAAGTGAGCTATCTGGTATAACTTCATCAGCAAAAATCAAATGTTCTTTCAAATCCTTCATCTTTGTGAGAAAATTGTCCATAGAATCACCTTCATTCATGTGCCCACTCTCCAATTGGTTTCGGAGGTAAGCAACATGAGCCTCATTCCTGGCCTAGTACAATGTGGTAAGTGTATCCCAAGCATCCTTAGCTGTTCTGCAAGAGTTAATGTGAGGAATAATGGCATGTTTAGAGGCAAAGCTATCAATCCATGTGCATGAGCATCTCTGCCATCCCAATAAATTCACTCTGTAGTAGGTGCAATAGAAATAGTAGCACGAATAGGAATTTGCAGAATATCATCATCTTTGACACCATCTCCATCAGCTCGAGCACCTATATTTGCAGTACATATATTCGCACGTGTAACAGGACGTCTTTCAACACCCTACACAATATTCCATAGTCCTTTTGTGACCAATCATGACGCATCATATAAGCCCATAATGGATAGTTGGTACCATCAAACTTATCCTCAACAGCTAACATACGGAATACATCAGTGCTTTCAACCATGGTGGATGACTATAATAGCGTTATGCAGAAAATTGACTATATCTCAAAAAGTTAAACATAACTTCCCAAACAAATTCTGCTAAACATGTAGTAGACTTCGAGATGCTTATACTGGCAAACGCAAACTTGTATATACCTTTGGCACAAAAAGATGAAAGAGCCTGCACAAGCACTTCAATAGTGTGTTCGGAGGTTGAAATAAGCTCAGATGCGATTTCACACCACATGGCAAAGATGTTTTGATCTTTCAAACACCTTGAGTATGCTTACCAAATTTCATGTGATTTTGAGAGTGCAACGGGAGAGGTGTAGACAACGCCCTAGATGAAGCGATGACTTGCTTTGATACCAATTGTTGGAGTTAGACATTTGTGAAAGCACGCGAATAGTGCAAGGAAGAAGAAGAAGCTTGGAGCACAACACACAATGCTTAATGTATTACCACCAAAATGTACAAGGATAACTAGCCCATTAGGACAATAGGCGTATATAGAAGCTGGGAACAAACCTCCTAAAGATGGAAAAAAGTGCCTCGACAGTCCTATAGTGTTCACACACATCACTACCTAAATATATCAACATGACCTAGAATCCAGTCTATCATGCAAAGACCAAGCACATTGAGGTGAGGTATCACTTCATTAGAGATTGCTTAGCCACTGAGCGCCCAATACTTCAAAAAGTTCACACTTGAAATAATGTTGCAGATGCTTTGATTAAAGCTCTACCACATGATAGCCTTTGGCACTGTTTGTCACTTGATGGGGGGTTACTTGATTCATGATCTTACATAGTCACTTGTATACTATGTAACATGCCCATCAGGTGGGAGGTATAGTTTGTAAACTTACACTCAAATATTTACTATCATTCTTCATTTACTTTGGCCATATTGGCCTTTAGAGGGAGATTGTTACCATTAGTGTCCATGGAAAGTCAAAATGTCCATTGGGCACTTTTGTATATTTTCTTTAATAAAACATATAGTGGCATGGTCAGCCATAGACTGTAAGTTTCACCGCATTTGTAACACCTAAGAAGTTTGTGTTTGTGCTCCTTGTGTAGTGTGGTTTTTTGGGCATTCTATAGTCTCTGTGTAGAGTATCATGTGCAGTGCTTGGAGTTTGGTTTTCTACTCCAAGGATATCTTTGTGGAGTTCTCGAGAAGG
This sequence comes from Ceratopteris richardii, assembly GCA_020310875.1. NCBI lineage: Eukaryota > Viridiplantae > Streptophyta > Polypodiopsida > Polypodiales > Pteridaceae > Ceratopteris > Ceratopteris richardii. The sequence continues at coordinate 67,641,280 of CM035411.1, forward strand.
AGAGCACACTGTGGTGTGTTGCCATCAAAATACTTCATTATATGTAGTCATCTCCAATGTATAAAAGGCTTATATCTTCAAAAGATTGTGAGGATATGATTAGAAGACTATGAGGTATCATGAGCTATGCCCAAAGAGTGACTAGTTTCATTGTTGCACATCACTTGAGAAAATTAGTGAAGCATTCCTTTCTAAACTACTAAGAAGACCAACTAGAAGGGATCATAAAAATGAGTTTCGTTAGGGATCATCAACAAGCGCTAATGTGATTTGAGTGAGGATTAGAAAGGCCTATGTCATGGCACTATCTCTATGGAGCCTAGATCCTCAGTAAGGAATATTTGGGGTACCCACTATATATATGGTGTGAAAGATCCCAATTAGTTACTTGCCTCTCTCTCCTCCCAACCTTAAATAGACCTTTCCATTGACACATCTAGAGTCTCCTCTAAGGTCGAGAAACCCATCATATGGCTACTCTTGGGAGATGGAAAAACCTTGAAGACTCATGCTAGAGCCTTGGCTCCCCCAAGATCTAATCCTTGACCTAGATAGGGTCCTTGACCAAATGTAGGTAGAACAATGGTAGACCATGGAGTTCTAAATAAAACACTCTCTCCCCCTTCTAGAGATCACTTCCTTAGTGATCAAGGAAGGTTTTTGTGAATCAAAGCTTCTTTCTCCCACATAGCATCTGTAAGTGGAAGATAGGTCCATGCTACTAAATATTCTAGTATGAAGTAATTTTGTAGTTGTTGCTCCCTCTTAGCAAGAACTTCGAATAGCACACCTAGCTGAGATGTTCTATATCCTAAAGCAACTATCCCATCCATAGAATTCTGATCTCAAGAAATGTACAGTCTTAACTTGCTAACATGAAAAATTGGGTGAGCTTTGCAATCATGATAACTAATCTCCTTGATTATTTTCTAAGGTCCACAAAATCTAGGGGATAACTTGGGTATTTGACCCACTTTGAGTGACAAACAAAGTGAAACCTTTAAAAACACATGATGTCCCTCTTGAAATGCTTGTAGTGTCTAATGTCAATCCACAAATGCTTTCATCCTCTCAACAACTTGTTATACATTAGACTAAGCTATCTTTAAGTTTGCTTGTATATCAGTAAGGAATTGCAGAGAACTTGGAGATAGGAAACCCTATGGTAGCTAGGTTATGTGGAACAAAGCCATAAGTCAACTCACAAGGCACCAAGTTAGTAGTCTTTTGCTACCAACTATAATAAGAAAACTCAAATAATCGGAGGTTGCTTCTTTGAAACATATGCTCGAAGCATATCTTCAATTATTTGATTAACTCTTTGAGTCTCATTGTATGTTTTTGGATGCTCTCCACTCATCTTAATGTTTCCAAATGTTTCCAAATGTTTCCTGTAAACCTGGGATCCCGATCTAAAACTATGGATTTAGATACACCATGTAGTCTAGAAACATTATGAATCAATAGTTACACAACTTATGGAGCTTCCACTGATTCCATAGTAGGAATAAAGTCTACCATTTTTCTCAAATGATCGACCATCACAAGAATAACATTCTTCTTTCATCGTGTCCTATGTAATCCCATTATGAAGTCCATGGAGATGTTGTCCCAACAATACTACGGTATTTGCAATGGCTGTAGTAGACCTAGAGGACTTATCCTCTCTACTTTATTCACTTAACATTTAAAATATTGACTTACATACTTTTTTGTATCTTTGACCATCCTTGGCCACCAAAAGTGCATCTAGTCAGCTGTTAACTTTTCTCCAAAAGCGCACAAGGTACATCGTGTTTCTCCAAAATAACTTCTTCCCTTATTGGGAATTAGGCACATAAATCCTTCCTTTTATTATGAGAAAACCTTGCTCAACTTGAAAATTAGATAACTTGTTTATTATGGACCGATAGTAATCATCCTCAATCTTTGAATCTTTGATCTCTTGAATTAAATCACTTTCAAGAACTTTAAAGCTAATTTGATGCAAAATACTTGCAACTATATTTCTCTTGCCTTTTCTATATAGAATTTCCATGTGAAAATCTTGCATTATCTCAGCCCATCTAGCCTATCTCCCTTGAAGATGAGGTTGGGAACAAAAATACTTCAATGTGTGATGATTTGTGTATACTTTAAAACTTTCCCCATACAAATAGTGTCTCCAAATCTTCAAAGCATGAACTATTGCATATAGTTCATGTTATGGACATGCTAGTTTCTCTGAGATGGATAAAGTTTCTTACTTTCAAAAGCAATTGGTTTGCCATCCTAAATCAAAATTGCACCAACCATAAGGACATTAGCATCTATTTCCAACTCAAAATTAGGGCACTTGAAACTAGTTGTTTCAATGCATCAAAAACTTGTTGTTGTCCACTAGTCCACAAAAACTTTTGACTATTCTACAACAAATGTGGTTGCTAAGAACAACATACAGTGTGCCAATGGAAAGAATCTTATTTATGCTGATGGAAAATGATTTTTATCATATAGTCAGCATCCAATGTCCTTCAAAGAGGATTCCATCTTTTTGTCAATTCACACATTGAAAGGCTAGAAGAGCATGCTAATCCTTGAATGGATCACAATCAGATGAACAAAGATAAGAATCGTTAGTGCTTTATGCACCCACTTTTTGGATCATAAAACTTAGACAATGTTCATGGTTATTATCAAAGAATATCATGAAGTACAATTTATAGTTACACCACATTGCAATTTCTTTGATCAATGCCCAAGATTTCCAAGACTTACAAGCATTCCATGTTCAAAATTAGAACCCATAATACAAAGATATTGAGGGACAAATAAAGGAATCGGGTAGGGCAATATCACATTCAAATATATGGTGCTAGCTGAAGTTGATGACTTTCTTATTTAGCATGTCCTACCAATTAGAGGACAAATAGGCTCCAGTCGAAAGTTAGTTACATTGCTCTTCATGGAGTAGTGATTCAAATGTGTTGTGCCTTATCAAGCTCCATTCTTTGAACTATTAATCCATCCTCTTCAACATGTATTTGGTGATGTTGGTGTTTTACATGTACACTTTTCAAGTCAGGTAAAGGCTTTCTAGAATTAAGCTATTATACTCTTTGCTTCAAACTTTGTAAGTAGTATAGGAGATACTGCAAGATTGAACATCAAAATTCGTCCATATCATTCTCAAGTGAAGTATTTCCAATATTTATAATAGGATGCCTTGGAGTGTTCTACATATCAAACCACATCGACATACTTCATTAATGAAGTGATACAACATTTGATTATCGATAGAAGTAAGAAGTACAATTTTTGGACAATAAATGTCACCATCATAATTATTTTTGGTTCATGATGTGAGTGGTCATGAAAATTATAGATTTTTTCTTTTAATTTGTATACGTATTAAGATTATGGGCTACTTCCTATAGATGCGAATGCTAGGTATCTAAAACATCTAGGATGACAAGAAGTTATCTATTATGGATCTCATAATTTTTTTGGAGGTGAGAAATCCTATCAATTGAAGAGGATTATGTCGATGTCTATTCTCCCAACATTGAGATAGAATGCCCCTAGGGATTACGCAAATTTCTCAAATAAAAAAGGCTTGGAGGGTCAAGAATGGCTAGGATTCAAGAATGTGGTGAGTCCATGATTACTTTCAATTTTTTTATGAGCTCGATAAGTGGTGCAACTATCTTGGAATAATCCTTGATAGATATATTGTAGAAATTGGCAAATCCTAGGAAGAATCATACATCCTAAATGCAGAAAGATGTTTTTCCATTCAAGAATATTCTCAAGTTTTTAAAGTGTCCATGAAGATTACTATTTAGGTTGGAAAACCATTGGAGCATAGCTAAGAGAAAATCATATAGCTACATATTCAAAATTCCCATAGATTGTATGAGATGTTGTGTTCACTTCGTCTCCTTCTTTGATCTAAACAAGATTATAGGGCCTTTGAAGGTCAATCCTTGAACAAAAGTTTTCCTTTCCAAGTCCCTCCAAAAGCTCTAACATGAGGGATAAGGGATATCTACTTGTTTCTAGGTACCTTATTCTAATTTTATCTACACACTTTTAAAGTGTTCCATCCTTCTTCTGTACAAATAGAACTAAATCTAGTGCAAGGGACGATGAGCATCCAGTAAAGTCCTTGTCTAGAAGTTTTCATCAACTTTCCTACTCAATGTTCTAAGGTTTTTTGGGCATAGCCTATAGATAGGATCATGGGTGTTATCTATTGTTACCGTTACTTTCAACTTTGGAAGAACAAATGACCATTGAGACTCCTACATGTATTTTCTAATAAGAATATAGTATCTTGGTAAACCACAAATTGTATTGATATTGGGCATTTCTACAGATTTTCATATTCTAATTCTCTTGTTGTTAAGAAATTTCTTAAGGTTTATACACATAGGTATAAAAATTTTTTTGAAAGTCAACCAAAAGATAATGTTTTCTTTGAGGAGATATGAAGTTCCAATTCATTTCTATCAGAGGAGTTTGGCACATGAATTTATAGGTCCTCAAGAGTTTGCATGGTGCACCAAAACTTGAAAATTATAGAACATCTTAGTAACCCCAAGATTTAAGGACAACGCATACACATTTGCATACCTTCTCATTCTTGTCATCAAAACCACCATTGGTATTGTTGGTTGCATCCAAGGGAGGACCTAAATGATCAAGGTCTATGAAGATAAGACTTCTTCGAAGGTCACCCATGCCAATATTGTATTCCTTGGAGCTTGCTTAAATGGAAATTTCTTGTTAGTAATCTACATCCCATCGGTGACTAAAGAGGGACAAATAATAAGTTGAGCCTTACCTTGAACATCATTTGATTCGTCAAAGCTCTCTTTATAGCCTCATAGAGCTTGTTTCAAGTAGTTCTTGGGTGCTTTCTAGAGCCATTCCAAAGTTATTTGGTGCATATTTCTCTTTCTAGAACTTCAAGAATCACAATCAGAGTTTTCTTTCTGCTTCTTCTATATGGAATGTTTGTCTTTATGGTTGTTTCTCAGCCACCTCAGTGTGATTGCAATTTTCTTGGAGAGATTTCAATTCTCATGTGAGAAACCACTTGTTGATAGTAAATTGGGAGGGGAACTTCCTACGAAATCAAACCTTATAATATGTGAAGTCGTTTTAATATATGATGGCAGGATCCAAAGAGACATTCATGGGAGTTTAGAGGAGTCTCTTGCATTTATAGGATTAGAAGAAGCATATAATTATTTAGGAAGTCATGAACACCTACAATTATTTATTTTTTGATGCAATTACCTTTGCGATTTGGATGTATTGCTATAGGAGACAGTGAAACGTGACTCAAGTCATGTTTTCCATCATTTTTGCTCTTATCGTATTTAGTTGCTCTTCATATTCATCATGTTGTGAGTGGTATTTCATGCAAAAATTGTCTGAGATGTGTTGGCATGTGTATACATTGTTGTTATTGTTTGCTATGAGAAGATTTTTTTGCTTCATATAACTTTGGAGATACATTTTAGTGATGCGCTACAGAAAGAACAATTCATACTGATTAGAAGTATAGTCTACTGCATTATCGTAATGTTATTTAATAATGTTTTTTAGTCAATTCTAAAGATGTGGTAAGGTATATTTTTAGTTTTGAGTTTGGATTTGTGTTCTATCCTACATTTAGATGTGTTTTCTAAGACCTAAAACCTAGACTCTCTTAATATTATATATGGAGGTTTCCCTTTGATGTTTTGGGGTAGGATAAATTATGTTTCAAATTCGTTGGGAATTTTATTGGAGCCCCAATAGCTGGGTGATTGAAGTCTAGAAAGCATGTAATGATTCTACTTAGCATCATAACCACATGCATGCCATGATAGGTTCCTTAACCATTTAAGTTTACCTTTGTGACCTACACTAAGTATTCTCATTGGAATCTAAGTGACTATTGTGAGAGTAAGAGTGAAAGAATCAGACAATCAAAATAGTCCCTACACACTCCCTATACTATTGAGAGTGTAAGAATAAAGACGGTGATTCAAAGAAACTCAATAGATCCATTGTGTCTTATACTACTGTGAGAATAAGAATCGATGTACCGAGTCAGACAATCACAGTAGTGTTTATTTTTAAATGTTTTTCATCAATGTATACAAGTAAGAAATGCTCTCACGAGTCAAACATGTATACAATTGATGATTAAAAGACACAAAACAAATTATATAAATAAAAATTAGGCATATGTAAGAGAAATATATGTGAATCATACAATATGCATGATAGAATGAACAAAACAATAAAATAAACAATAAATAAAAATTAAGTCAATACCTCAATGATACGGTGAAGGAAGCTCTCTATGATTAAAATTGCAAGATTAAATCTCTCTAGAATACCAATGAAGCACGTGCGGAATGAGATTTTTGATCGAATGTAAAAAAAAAAAAAAAAAATTGCTAGAAATCACTTTTTTATCAAAAGTGCTTTTGATTGAAATGCTTTTCGATCGAAATCACTTTGGATAAAAATCATTTTGATAAAAAAAGTATCCATCTCCATTTTTTTTTGTGTTTATTCGGTTAACCACGAATAAAACAAACATATTCGGTTTTTTTTTATTATTCAGTTGAATAAATGCAGCCTAGTTGGGGAATATGCAGAGATAGACTAGAGAGATTTAAAGCTCAATATAGAAAAGGATAAGGAACAATTGAGACTAAGACTATGATAAAAAGAAAGCTTACAACAAGAGCTTCAAGAGGACTTATGTTGCACATGAAACAGGCAACTACACAATGAGATATGGATGATAAAAAATCTTAGCCTACATGAAAACTTCAGCTAGCAGGGGGCTAGCTTAGCTAGGGGGTAGCTTAGAATTGAAGTGTAAACTCCTATTGAGAGCCTAAAAGTGAAAAAATGAATGGAGAGCATAGTCACTATGTTTTTCCAATCTGTTGTATATATAATGCTCCAAAATTTGGTGTAGAATTTGAATTCAAATCATGCCTCCAAAATTCCCCACTTTTCTAAATCAAGGTAGATGAAATCTTGAGCTGAAAAGATCGTGCAAAACTGGTTGTAAACTTTACCAAAAAGTGAAGTAAATGTGGCACTTGAGTTAAGCCTTGGTTCACACACATTTGAGCTTGTACATTTCTAACACTACCCCTCAAGCTCAAGTGTTAATCTCCATTGATATCCTTCATGTTGAGGTTGATCTTGAACTTCTACAACTTGCTTGCATCCATGAATTTGGTCATGATATCTGCTAGTTGGTCCTTTGTGTTGTACTTGATGTCCACTTCTTTTGGTAGTACCTTCTCTCTCATGAAATGATAATGTATCTCTATGTGCTTGCTTCTTGCATGGAACAAAGGGTTGCTTGCTAGATGAATGCTTGATATGTTATCTCCATCTATACTCAACCTAAGTAGATGATATAAAACTGTAGGTTGCTTCTTGGACATCCATGAGATGACTCTTTGACCTGGCATGAAGACATAAGTAGATGTGCTCCTTCTGTTGTTCTTTGGACCAGCCAAATCAGCATCACTAAAACCTTGAGATTGTAATCCATCTCCATAAGGGTACTTCAACCCTTGGTTGATAGTTGCTTGATATGCCTAAGCACTCTCTTGTCTACATTCATTTGAACATCATTTGATGAATTCAAAAATTCATAAAGAACTCTTACAACATATAACAAGTCAGGCCTTGTGATGGTAGAATAAGTAAGGCTTCCAATTATGCTTCTATATGCTGAAATATCTTCAAGAGGTTGCCCCTTCACCTACACATAAGTTAGTGTTTGGATCTAGAGGTTGTGTGAGTGCCTTACATCCACTCATACCATACTTATAAAGTATATCTGGCAAGTATTTCCTTTGAGCTATGTAAACACCATTTTCTACATACATAACTTCAATTCATTCCCAAGATTAGCCTTTATACATTTGATATGTGGATCATTAGTTCTTGTTATAATAAAGTCATCCACATATATGCATATGTAGAGAACAAGTCCTCCTTCCCTCTTGAGGTATAGGTAAGGATTTGCATCACTTTCCTTGTATCCACACCCACACAAGTACTCCAAAATCCTTTAATTCAATGCCTTAGGAGCTTGCTACAAACCATATAAAGCTTTTCTAAGTTTATAAACAAAATCTAAATATTTAAAGGTTTCAAACCCTAATGTTTGAGTCATATAGACTATCTCTTGCAAATCACCATTAAGAAAAGCATTCTTTACATCCAATTGATATATTTACCACCTCCTAGATGTGGCAACCCTAATTATGGTCATCTTTGCAATTGGGTTGAATGTATCTTCATTGTCAATCCCATAGGATTGAGCAAATCCCTTTGCCATAAGCCTTGATTTTTACCTAGCAATTGAACCATCACAATTTCTCTTCACTTTGTAGACCCACTTGTTGCCCATTACCTTCATCGCTTCTTGTCTTGGAACTAAACTCCATGTGTAATTGTCTTCAAGGGCATTGTACTCTTCTTCCATAGCTTGTTACCACTCTTTTGTGTCTTTGGCCTCTTCATAGTAGAAGATTCATGATCTTTGATAACCTTAGTCATGAAAGCATAATGCCTAGAAATATAACTATCATAGACAAGCCTTGAGATTGGATATTTTACCCTTGTTGAACTCCTTTCTTCCTCTTTTGGTGGAATGAAACTTCTTTGCCTTGGTGCATTGATCTCTGCTTTTGATGTAGCTCCCCTTCTAACATCAGTTCTTCAAAGTCTTCAACTTCATATCCATGTTCATCAAGATCTACCAATCTTGCCTTTCCTTTATTCAATGATTGATGGGCTGAATCCATGCTTGAACTTCTTTGTATGCTTGGACCACTGATTCCAAGCTATATTGAAACCTAGCTTCCTATCTCCTCTTTTCCTCCTCAATATCTTCATCCTTCAATGGAACTTTGGAAGCATATCATGGTTTTCGTTCATCAAACAGTGCATCTCTAGATACGGTTAACACCTTTGTATTAGGTTTGCAGCACATGTAACCTTTTTGCTCCATAGCCTAACCAATAAACATACATCTTTCAGCCCTTGCATCCATCTTACCTCTCAAATCTTGTGAAACATGTGTGTAGCATACACACCCAAAGATTCTAATATGTGAAAGTTCTGGTTTCCTTCCACTCCATGCATCCTCAAGTGTCATGTCATGTACCCCTAATGTGGGACACATATTCATCAAGTACACAGTAGTAGATATAGTACATCCTAATATGTTAAAGGCACATTCATTTCATTTAGCAAACTCCTAACAACTTCATCAATATACCTATCTTCCTCTCTACCATCCTATTTTGTTGGGGAGTATACCTACAAGTGATTTGCATTTTTATACCTTGGTCTCGTAAGAAATCACAAAAAGCATAGGAGAAGTATTCTTCCCCTCCATTTGAACTTAGGGTTTTGATGTAGCAACCTTTATCCTTCTCAACATGTGCATTGGGTCTTTTGAACACATCAAACACATTTGACTTTTGATTTATACAATACAACCATAATTTTCTTGAGAAGTTATCAATGAAGGTTACAAGGTACCTATTACATGCAAGAGAGGCCTCTTTGGTTGGCCCCTTCACATCTATATGCACAAGGTCTAACACATCATGTGCTACATATCCACTCTTCTTAAAGGGTTGCCTAGTAGACTTTCCTAGTTGAAAAGCTTCACACATCTCATGCAACATTTGTAATGAGAAATGTGTTAAACCTTTTACCAATTGCCTCTTGTCCATGTCTTTCAACCTTTGAATGTTGATCTGAACACACCTTTTGTGCCAAAAATCCAAGTCTCTAATCTTCTTGTCTCCATAGGTGATGAACATTTCCGTGTTTCTTTGCCCTTTGCCAATGTCAAGAGTGAACATCCTTCCTTCCTTCTTTCCTTTTGCTATCAGCTCATATCCACTCTTTGGGTCTTCAATAAAGAATCCTTTGTGGTTGAACTTTTACTTGGTATCCCCTTTCAATCATCTCTCCAACATAGATTAAGTTCTTTGTAATAGTAGGAACATGCAATACCTCAAATAGTCCTCATGCTTTGCGGTTGCCTTCAAGCTTAACATTGTTGTATGCCTTGCTCTATGTTGTCTCCTATGTCGAGAAAGCATCTTTGCTTGGGTACTTACAGATTGCTAAAGTACTCCCCTTTACTTAACATGTGGTTACTACAACCACTATCTATATACCACACCTCATTATGTGCTTGACCTTCACTACTATGCTTCATAGCTAGCAAAAGCTCATTTTCTGAATTGGTTGAGGAGTTAGCATAAATACCTTGCCCTTTGTAATTGTTCCCACCTTTCTTTTGCCAACAATCTTTGGCATTATGTCCTTTCTTTCGACAATTGAAGCATCCATTTGAGTTGCAATAGCCTCTACCTCCATATCTTCCTCCTCTAGCTCTTCCTCTTCTTCTCCCTCTTGATGATTGACCTTCATCTTGGCTTGATTGACTCCCTTGATAACTTTGGCAGCCTTGATGGCAGTTTCTTCTACTTCTTCCTCTTGAATCACCTTTCTTCCCTTTTCCTCTTCCTCCTTTGCGTGCATAGAAGAGTTGGTCTTGGTTACCCTTTGACTTTTTGCCTCCATGTTTTAGCTCCTTGGTCACCATAAGAGAAGTAAGTTGCTCAAAATCCGGTAGTGAATCCCTAACATACACAGAGGTTGAGAATGCCTTCATTTATCATCTTCTCTAACCCCATTAAGTGTGTCGGCAACTAGGTCATCATCATCTACAAAACATCATATTCAACCAAGTGCATTAAAGATCTCTTTTACTTTGAGTATGAAGTCATTAATACTCTAATTTGATGACTTCCTAAGGTTGTTGAGCTCATTCTTGAGCTGAATTTTACTTTCCTTTCAAGAGGTAGAGTATAAGCTTTCTAAACACTCCCAAACCTTCTTGGATGTATCTTAGACTTGGATATGACCTATCATGGAGTTGCTTATGTGTTGGGATAGAATGAAGATCACTCTCCTATCCCTTTCTTCCCACTGTATAATGGTTCTCCTTTCATTCCCAGTAGGTGTATGTGGATCTATGTATGGCTTCACTTGAGTACCACTAACAAACCCCGAAAGACCCTTTCCCATGAGGAAGTTAGAGATTTTAAACTTCTAAGGTTTTTAGTTGATCTTTTCAAGCTTCTCAATCTAAGTATTATAGTATCCCATTGTGTATGAGACCATAAAGTGGCTCATAGTCCCTCCTTGGATTATGCCATATGTCAAAAAGAATGATATGTTACCTTCCCACAAGATCCTCCATTTGTCTTGATCTTTTGATGATGATAGAAACTTGCTCTTTCTTCAAATGCATCTTCAAATCTTCCTAGCCTTTGGTTGAATCCTTGGCTCTCAAGCAACTTCAAGGCCTCATCTTGATGTCTTGAATGCTCAATATTGAGCTCTAATATCATTGATGGAGTATATCCACTGCTAGTTGCAGTAGAAGAATGATAGGCCCTTCCTAGGAACAAACAGTTCACTACCATAGTCTACCAAAAATTGAATCTCTTTGGACAGACTCAACCTACAAAATTTCACACCGTGAAAGTAGACTTGCTAAGCGTTAAGCTTTCCAACAAGCCATAGACCACTCAATTTGTAGAATGTGACCTATGTCAACTTCCTTACACAAGACAAACCAAAATCTACCCACATAGATAGCTTATACCTATGTGTACCTATTCACACACATATATTGGGGAATGTGCAAAGATAGACTAGAGAGCTTTCAAACTCAATATAGAAAAGGATAAGGAACACTTGAGACTAAGATTATAATCAAAAGAAAGATTACAACAAGAGCTTCAAGAGTGAGTTATCTTGCACATGAAACAAACAGCTACACAATCAGATATGGATGATCGAAAATCTCAGCCTACATGAAATCTTCAGCTAGCAGGGGGCTAGCTTAGCTAGGGGGCAACTTAGACCTAGAGCATACACGCCTATGGAGAGCCTAAAAGTGCACAAATGAATGAACAGGGTGTCCATGACTTTCTTCCAAGATATTGCTTATAAAATTCTCGAAACGTTCGTGAAAATTTTGAATTCAAATCGTACCTCCGAAATCCCCCAAGGTGGATCGAATATTGAGTTGAAAACTCACAGGAAAGTGGTTGTAGGCTTTACTAAAAACTAAAGTGATGTGGCACTTGAGTTAAGCCTTGTTTCACACACATTTTAGCTTGTACATTTCTAACAAGAAATGTATGGGTGATTGTCCTTGAGAAAACTTAGCATTTATCTTTGTTAATAGAATGAAAAAAGCTCATATGTTTGTTGTATACAAGATTAATTTTACATGGAAGAAGCTTAATATATCATATATCCATGTAATTTCTTATGGATATGCTAAAATAAAATGGAGGAAATGCTTGAATCTAAAGCAAAAAATTATTGTTTTCTTGGATATTCCGTTGAGAAAACATGATACAATTGCTAAAACCCTATCACATATAATGAAGGTTAAGTAGAGATGTCATATTTCATAGAAGGGAAAACAAAATTGTTGATGTAAAAGTTTGCGTTGATGTTGAATCAAGCGAGAAAACTATTGGCAGTAGTATTAATGCAAAATCATAATTTTTGGAAGGACCAAGATTATCATCCAACAATATATGAATTCAAATCCATGAAACAATGTGTTAAAATCCAACCCTAAAACTCATGAAAAACATCAAGGAATGATAACTAATGTTTTTGTATTGCTCTTACGTGACTAGTGAAAGGCGAGGAAAAATCTAAGACAACAATGAATTTTCAGAAAGATTCGCATATGATAGCTACATTGCTTGTACTTGTGCTCATGTGAAAAAAATGAAAGCTATAAAGCCCACTTATTTTGAAATACACTTAAAAATTTTAGAAATGATGAGGAAATTTTTGCAATGTGTGGAAAGAGTCATGAGAGGTAGAAACATTTTTAATGGAAAAGGAATTCATAGGAAGCTACAAATAAGACTATGAGGTGAAATATAATGTTAATGGCAGCATAAGAAACTACAAAGCAAGATTTGTGGAAAAGTGATATGCAAAGACATTGGAAATTGACTATTGAAAGGCATTCAACCCCATACCTACAAAGTAAGATTTGTGGGAATAGGATATGTAAAGATTTAGGAAACTAATTAAGCAAAGACATTCAGACCCATACCTAAAATGAGTACTTGAATGCAACATAGGTATTAACATTGCATTACATGTCTAAACAATCTTCTGTCACATGGCAAGTTACAGAAAATATATATGGTCCTCAAAGGTTATCTAGAAATCTATAGAAAAAATTATATATTCTTGTAAAATTGTCTAATATGGAGCATGCAAATAATACACATTACTTGACTTCCATTGAATTATGGAAGTGTAAAACGGATATTATATAAAAGAATAAGTGATAATAGAAATAGAAACTTAACCATCTATTCATATGATTTTTTATCTCATGGTAGTGATGAGGATGCAAAATCATCTTTGGAGAACCTTCTCATGAAAGAACCTATGAAGTACCTAAGTTTGATACATTACTCTTTGGGAATGGAACTTAGAAACACAAAAATAGATATATTGCTATCCAAAAAGCTATACATTGAATGTGTTTTCAAAGCATCATACAGATAACATTAAGCTTATTTATATGCACTAGAACATAATTTATGGTTAGATTTAGAAAACATTGATGCATCACAAAACGTCTAAAATACATAAATTGAAAGGCAGTTGACTACTCTTTATTACAAGACTATGTTTGTACAACTTCGTGAAAAGCCTTATTTGGATTCACCAAGGTATACATCATGCAATGTGAATGCTGCTTTTGACTATGCAACATTTTGTGAGGCTAATATGAAGTTTGTTGGAACAAATCCATGGCAAGTCCAAGTGACGGCTTGAGTCATCAAAAGACCTAGAAACTTGAAGGAAATGTCTAGTCTTTGTAAAGTTCACTCGTGAACTACCTTTTGTAATTTTTGAAGTCTTTACTTGATGTAACAATAAAAGGAATCTAAAGTGATTGCGTCAACTTGACGAAAAAAGAAAAGAGAAGCCACGATTTTGTGATTGAAGGTAGTTGGAGAATCAAATCAACTACAAAAAGATTGAAGAGTGATTTTAGGTGAGATTCAAATTCAAATTTGGGCTCCAAATATCACTATAAAAACACGACCTTCTAGTCGCATTTTTTAGACCTCCATGAGCATAGATTTTATGCCATATCAAAGTGTGGCTTCAAGGCACACATATGTATCACTAAGTCCATTGTACGTTACAATCAATATACATTCATTTTCATGATCATTTGAGTTCATATCTTTATGCTTTTGTGAGTATATTGTTCATTGCCATAGCTGTCAATTTTCTCAGTTAGATTGCATAGATGATTTCTCTGAGCTTGGTGCATCATTTTCAGTTCTTTAAGTTGTTAAAGTTTTTTCCTTGCATCTACTACATGGTCATGAACTTTCATTGCAATTGGGTTTTCAATCTTGAGATATGTTCATTTGAAGTCGACTATATCTATTCAGTCCTTACTTCTCTGTCAGCACTCCATTGGAACAGTCATTTTCTCAGATCTCGTTCTCAATATGTACTCCATCATTTTCCATGATTCAAAGCTTGCTAGAATTAACATACTATCTAGTATATGCCTACAAAATTTCATAAGCGTTGCATTTTTTAATTTCGAGATACTAACATTTCTCTGCTCACAGGTCGGAGTACTGCTACAACCCATGAAAATCACGGTGATGCAACAACTTGCTAAACACTTTTCTCTTTATGTAGTTCATTTTTTTATGAAATAAATCTTGATTTTTAGCTTACTAGGTTAATAAGAGTTCCCCTAAAGGAAAAAAGTCAATTGCTGATGTGGTGAGAGAATTGTTCAAAACACTAGACAGGTGTATGAACATAAATAACAAGGTTTTTTATCTTGAATGTACTCGAGGTTATTTTTTTTATTCATCTTTTTGAGAGTGATCTTCTAAGGTACATAGGGTGTCGAATACATCCTTTGACAAGCTGAGAGGGCCCACTATATATCCCTAGAGTTGTTTTGGCTCGTTTAGTGCAAAGTTTTTGCAGCACCACTTCATCTCCTCCAAGTTCAAATCAATCTCTTCAAAGTGGTATCAGACCTAGGTTGGACAACATGGCAGATGGATTTCCTTCATCAATCGACAAATTGGATAGAGGTAACTACTCAACCTAATCATTAAGGATGGAATCTTATCTTTAAGGCAGGAATTTATATGGTTATATAGCTAGAGATGAAGTCATGCCAAGTTTCACGAAAAAGGTCAACCAACAAAAGAAGAGCAAGAACGATTGAGCACATGGTGTTCCAAGGATGCACTTGCAAGGTCTTATCTCCTCAACTCTATCTCGGATTTTTTGTTGCCTCTTCGGAAGTGTGGAATGCACTTGAAGCTTTCTTCTCTTCAAGTACAAGGCTGGGAAAGATCAACTATGGCTAGACTTCACAACTCTCAAGAAAGCTCTCAAACAAAATGTGACTGATTTTGTCACAAAGCTCAAGGACATAGCAGATCAGTTGGGAAGCATTGGAGAGGTAATAGATGAAGAAAAAATTATAAGACAAGTCATCAATGGCTTGAAGGCAGATGACAAGTGGGAAGCATTCACCACAGCTATGGATCTATACATGGATATGCCTGTACCAGATTTCAATACACTCATAGGACAATTACTTACTCAAGAGGCCAAGCTTATCAAGAGCGGAGAAACCTCCAAAGGTAATCAATCTTCTACCTTGAATACGGATAAAGGAAAGTCCAAAGAATTAGCCTTTTCATTGTCTTACTTGTTTGATTCTCCACATGAGCCAAATATCTTTTGAAGCATGAAAATACTTCATCTTTGTGTTTAATAAAATATAATATAGTCCATCTACTGCAATCATCAATGAAGGAGACATAATACCTTGATCTAGATATTGAAGCATCCTTGCTAAGTCTCCATACATCTGTATGAACCAAATCCAAGAGATCTCCATGCATATATCCTTTCTTCATGAATGGTAACCTGTGAGACTTTCCAAATTGGCATGCATTACACTTATAAATCATGTGTTGTTTTGACAAGTTACGGGGTCCAAGTACACTTTGGTCCCTGCAAATTAGCTTTAATGATCTTTAACCAATGTGTGCTAACCTTTTGTGCCTTACTTCCAATTGTGTGAGTGTCTAACTACCATAGTTAAAGAGAGCAATGTTTCTAGTGCCTTGTAATTCAAATGTGAACAATCTACCTTTCTTTTCACCTTTTGCAATTCTCCAAAATCCTTGGCTTGGATCCTCAACAAATGCTCCTCCTTTTGTGAACTTGACTTGCAACCCTTTCTCTACTATCTGCCCAACACTTATCAAATTCTTTGTAATGGTAGGGACATAGAGTACCTTATTGAGTAGGTTGTTGTTTCCATCAGATGCTTTGATATTTCCTATTTTCTTCAGAAGGTGTCTTGTATCATCTCCTGTTTCTACCTCATGCTTGTTCCTTCGATCTTCTAAATCTGATAGGAGGGCCACATTTCCTGCCACATGATTGGAACAACCTAAATCTATGTAGAAGACATGCTCATCAAATTTACCTTGTGGCATGGCCATATTCATGATTAGCAATGAGTCCTCTTGACTTGAGTCTTCTATGTATTTATTGAAGTCTCGTCTTCCCATATTGCCTCCTTGATAGTGTGAATGGTTGAAATTGTTGTGGTTGCCATGATAATTGTTGAACCTTTCTCTTGAGTAGCCATAACTTCCTCTATTATAGCCTCTGCCTCTTTGATTCTTGGAATTCCTAAAGCAGTTTTCAGTTGTATGATTAGTTAATTGACAAATAGAGCATGAATTAGAGTCTTGAGATCCCCCCCCTACCTTGTCTCCTACTCTGCCTCTACCTCTACCATCTCTTCCTCTACCTACCACTTTCTTTCCTCTTCCTAGCAAAATGGAGTAGCAGAAAGAAGGAATAGGACAATTGTTAAAGCTACAAGGTCTATGCTAAATGAGAAGCACTTACCTAATTACTTATGGGCTGAGGCTATATCCACAGCCACTTATTTGATTAACAGGTTACCTTCAAAATCACTTGATGGCATGACACCATATGAGGCTTGGAATGGAAGAAGACCAAGCTTGGATCATTCCAAGATTTTTGGATGTATTGCTTATCCTCATGTTCCTTCATAGGTTAGAGGCAAGATGGATCCCAAATCAGAAAGGTGTGTATTCATTGGATATGACAATAATCAAAAGGGCTACCGATTATACAACCCAACAACCAAAGGATTCTTGGTGAGTAGAGATGTAGTATTTGATGAGAATAGTTCTTGGTATGAAGATTCATGTAGAAAGGTCAACCTACCTTATGATCTTGAAGAATATTTTGCAAAACTTTTCAAGGATCATTCTTCTAAAGTTGAAGAGCACGATACCTCAGAAGATGATGAAGCAACTCAATATGAAAAACTCAAAATGTGGAAGTTCAAAGGTAAAGCAAAAGTGCAAGAACTTGGACAAGAGGCAGAATCATCACATCATGGCCTAAGAAGTTCTATGAGGGAGAAAAGAAAACCAAAAAGGTATGGTTTTGATACTTCTCTAGTCACTAAACATTCAGTCTATCTAACACAGGACATAATCAAGAGGAACCTTCAACATTTGAGGAAGCAAAGAAGAAATCAGAATGGAGGCATGCAATGGAAGAAGAAATTGAAGCTCTTCAAGAAAATAACACTTGGGAGTTGGTTCCCAAGTCTCCATCAATGAAAGTAATAGGCTCAAGATGGATCCACAAATTGAAGAAGAACTCAGATGGCTCCATTAACAGGTATAACGCAAGGCTTGTGGCAAAAGGCTTTGCACGAACTCAGAGAATTGATTATGAGGAGACCTTCTCTCCTCTGGCAAAGATGCCTACTATTAGGGTTTTGCTTAGTATTGCCTCTTCCAAGAATTTGAAGATACTTCCATTGCATGTAAAAAATGCATTTCTTAATGGATGGATAAGACAAGAGGTATATATGGCACAACCACTTGGTTTTGAGAATCACATATATCCTAATTATCTGTGTAAACTTAATAAAGCTTCATATGGACTCAAACAAGCCCAAAGGGCTTGGAATCACAAGTTGTCTCATTCTTGTAGGACAAAGGATTTCAACCGAGCAACGAAAATCTACCACTATTCATAAAAAGGAGTAATTCTGAAGTCATCTATTTGTGTGTGTATGTAGATGATATTATGCTGAAGGAGTAATTCTGAAGTCATCACTTACAGGAAATGATACAGATGGCATGAAGAGAATCAAAGAATAGATGACAAAAGAATTCAAGATAAGTGATTCGAGTTCACTTACCTACTTCCTAGGATTGGAAGTTGTCTACAAAGATAATGGTTTGTTTCTCACTCAAAGAAAGTATATTAAGGACATGTTGGCAAAATTCAAGATGCAAGATTGTAGGATTGTAGGTACTCCAATGGAGGTTAATCGTAAAATGGAGCTCACATGAAGGTGAACTCATAGAAGATGTGACAGGTTATCAAAGCCTTGTGGGTAGTTTGAGCTATGCCACCTTGACAAGGGTAGATATATGTTATAGTGTGAATGTGCTAAGTCAATTTATGCACACACCCAGGAAACCTCACATGTAGGCTGCCAAAAGGATACTTAGATATCTCAAAGGGACCATGGATCAAGGGTTATATTACCCTTATGTATCTTACTTAAGTTTGAAATTGTTCTCTGATGCAAATTGGGCTAGCTCCAAGGAAGACACAAGGAGCACCTTAGGTTATCCTACCTTTATAGGTTCAAAACTTGTCTCATGGTCATCCAAGAAGAAACCCACAGTTGCACTCTCTTCCACTGAAGCTGAATACAAAGGTCTTGCCATAGCTACTAAAGAAGCAATGTGGATGAAGACACTATTCACAAATCTTGGATTGGAGATTGGAACTCCAAATATTTTTGCTGACAACATAATTCCATTCACTTGGCTGCCAATCCAATTTTTCATGCAAGCACTAAACATGTTGAAGTAAATTATTATTATGTAAGAGAGAAGATTGTGAGCAAGGAAATTAAGTTAACTTATGTGTCCACTCATCAACAATGTGCAGATATTCTAAACAAAGCATTGGATCAAAGCTTTGCAAATTCAAGGCTATGATTGGTTTTTAGGTAATCTTGGAAGATTGAAGACCTCAGGATCAGTTGACTTGAGGGGGAGCTGTTCGAAAAAGTCCATGGCAAGTCCAAGTGATGGTATGAGTCATCAAAAGACCTAGAAACTTTTGAACTACCTCTTGTAATTTTTGAAGCCTTTACTTGACGTAAAAGTAAAAGGAATCTAAAGTGGTTGTCCACTTGATGAAAAAAGGAAACAGAAGCCACCAATTTTTGATTGAAGGTAGTTGGAGAATCAAATGAATTACAAAAAGATTGGAGAGTGGATTTAGGTGAGATTCAAATTCAAATTTGAGCTCCAAATATCACTATAAATACATGACCTTCTAATCGTAGTTTTTAGACCTCCACGAGATCTTTATGCCATATCAAAGTGTTGGTTCAAGGCACACATATGTATCAATAGGTCCATTGTACTTTACAATCAATATACATTCACTTTCATGATCATTGAGTTCATATCTTTATGCTTTTGTGAGTATACTATTCATTGCCATATCTCTCAGTTTTCTCAGTCAGATTGCAAAGATGATTTCTCTGAGCTTGGTGCATCATTTTCAATGCTTTAAGTTAGTAAAGTTTCTCCTTAAGTCTACTACATGCTCATGAAATTTCATTGTGATTGGGTTTTTCAATCTTGAGATATGTTCATTTGAAGTCAACTATATCTATTCATTTTCTACTTCTCTGTGAGCACTCCATCAGAACAGTCATTTTCTTAGAGCTAGTTCGCAGTGTGTACTTCATCATTTTTCATGATTCAAAGCTTGATAGAATCAACATAATGTCTAATATATTCCTATAAAATTTCATACATTGCTTTTTGAATCTTGAGATATTAACATTTCTTTGCTCACAGGTCTGAGTACTACTATAGCCCGTGAAAATCGGGGTGATGCTACAACTTGCTATCATTTTTTATGAAATAACTCTTGATTGTTAGCTTACTAAGTTAATAGGAGTTCCCCAAAAGGAATCAAGTCAATTGCTTCTGTGGCCAGAGAATTGTTCAAAACATTGGATAGGTGTATGAACATAAATAACAAGTTTTTTCATCTTGAATCTACTCCAACTTATTTGTTTTGATTCATCTTTTTTAGAGTGATCTTCCAACGTACATAGGGTGTCCAATACATCCTTTGGAAAGCTAAAAGGGCCCACTACATATCCCTGGAGTTTATTTGGCTGGTGTAGTGCAAAAATTTTGCAGAACCACTTCATCTTCTCCAAGTTCAAATCCATCTCTTCACAAAGTTGCAAGTTCATTAATAAATTTTTGCATATTTAACTTATGAAATTTCTTAAAGAAGATCTACTAATGGTTTGATGTTTGATCATGGGAGTGATAATACACGTAGTAAGAAGTACTTTTCCTAAATTGTGTTCTAAAGCTAAGTACAAGAGATTGGCTATGGAACCATATGAAGTGTCGTGGACATAGATGTGATTTATAAAATTCAAATATAGATTAAAAAAACCTATTTTCAAAGAAGACTCACTGCCACTGAGCTCCTCCCCCCCCTCCCACCTATCTACTGCCTAGTGGCCTCGCTCTCTCCCTCCCGTTCCTTGCTTGCTCACATTGCCTACACTCCCCCCTTTCCCCTATCCTCCACACTCACTACCCTCGAATCCTGTAGCCTCCTCTACCCTCTCCTCCCCCTCTCCCAACCCTCAGCCTTCTCTTGAACCTTGCCGCTAGCTTGCCCCGCCACCTCCCCCCCCCCACCCGCTCCCTCTGGTTCCTCCCTCGTCTCCAATATGCCCCTCATTAGCAGGTGTCCTAGTATCATCAATGTTGTGAGGTTTCTATCTTGTGTTATTATTGTATAAGGCTATTGTCAAGGAATCATATCTACTTTTTCTTAGTGGTGCTTGTTGATGGAAGGAGCATCCTCTTATTTTCTTCACTCCCCCTTTGATCTCCATCACCCTTCCTCGTCCCTTCTTTGTGCTCGTAGCAGACACCGATGGAGATGGAGACTACCCCTTAGAGGGACTCACCTGAAGCCCCCTCATGCACCCCTTCTCTATTGCCCATTCAACCCTCCCTTACCCTCCCACTGGAGCATGGTGTCCTTGGGATCATCGACCCTAATTGTCAGAGTAGAGCCTTGCTTGGCAAGTTTGTTTCGTGGGTTGCTTCTTGGCCCTAAGCCGTGGACGGATTTCCTCCGATAATGGTTAGGCCCCTTTGCTACTACTACTAGTGGGCCTTGGCAGTCCGAGATTGGATAGATCTTCGTTGAGAGGAGGCATATGGGACTCTCGCGGCAGAGTGAGGATCGCTTTGCTTATAGTATTATTCGATCCTAGGAACAGCTTTCAGTGGTCCCCTCTTGTATTGAGGAGCAGCTTCATCAACCCATTACTTGGAATCCCCTCATCTGCACCGAGAAGGGGTTCATGGTTGGTTCTCATCCTCATGTTTCTTGGGGGGAGTTTTCCAAAGGTTCAGGGTGTAGTGTGACGGATTGGATCTGCTTTAGGAGCCTTCCCAAGGAGCAGAAGCAAAATAGATGCATGAAGATGTGCGATGTGTTGCAGGTGATCAGGGATGTTGAGGTTGCTATCCCAAGGAATGTGTATCTAGGCTGATTTGTCACATCAGCAGGTCTGGCTAGGTGCCTTCACTCAGATGATCTTGATTGGTGAGAGGGGCATCCGGATGGGACCCTCTTCTTTGAGATTAAAGAGGGACGGTTGATCAACTCTTCACACGATTCTAAGCTCATCGCAGAGTGCACCTTCCAGCAGATCCAAGTGGTTGGCACTCGTGGCAGTGATTAGCACATTGATCCTCATCCGACAGACATTCTAGCCCATTCTCATTGGCTTCTCTTCGCTTGGGAGGCTCATCCATTATATCAGCTTTGATGGCACCCGGGGGAGTGGCAATAGCACAATATTTTTTCCCCTTTGGAGGCCCGTACCATTCTGTTCTTTTAGTACTTTGCAAGGTTGGGGCGACGGATCATTCAATCACATCATCCAATTACTCCTTCCACGACAGAGTCTTGGCAGCATGATATGCTCATGGAGTTCCTTTTGTCCTTTTGGCATCGGATCTAGGGTGCTCAATAGTCTCTTCGAGTTATCCTTTTTGAGTGGGTGTTGCCCGATAGGAGCATTGCAATCGGCACTTGTCTGAGCTATGGGGGTAGACCTCCTTACTACACTGGATGTGGCTCTCATTTGGAGTATCAATGGCATTGTCATGGACAAGGAAACCATCTAAACCTTAGATTCCATGTCAATTTCTATATCTCATGATTGGCTTAGATTTTGGAGAAACTAATGCTTCCATTGCGTCCAGAACGTGCCAAAACCCTAAGATCGACTGTCTACTTGCCTGATTCGGATATCCAGAGCTCATGTTTTGAATTGATGACATCATCGATGACATCATCAATTCGTAACCGCCCTTGAAAACCTATATAAGGAGGGGTTGGCCACATTCATAATCAATCTTGCCAATGCCAGTCTTGGGAGCTCAAGGGGTCGTGATCACCAAGTAAGTACTTTCAAGTTCCAGTTCAAGTTCTAGTCTTGTCTCTTGCTCTAGTCCTGTCTAGTCTTGTATCATGGACATCATATCTTGTCCTATTGTAATATCGTAGTACGAGATCCTTTCTAGTTATTTCTTGTATTCAGCTCATATCCCTGAAGGGGTTTCTTGTAATCCAGATATCTTGTTTCCTACCTACGATCTCGGGTTGTGGGATCTCCTGTATCATCTCTAGTAAAATTTTCCATACCTATTGGTCTCGAGTTGTGGGACATCTTGTATCGATCATATATTCTTGTATTGTTTTCCCTTCGTGGGTGTTCTTGTAATCGAAAGTGTATTTCGAAAATCTTGTCTAGTGAAGTCAGAGAGTACAATCTAGTGCTCCCCTGACATTTTGGCAAGACTAGCTTCAATCCAAGACCAGTCATCATGGACAATGCTTATGAAGAGATTGTAGCAACACTTCAGAGTCTCCAACAACAAGTCGAAGACCTAACTCATCGACAGACACAAATCGAGATGGGACATCCAGGGCATGTAGGTGCACTCCTCCAAGAATTACAAGAACGAATCGGGAGTCTTCAGACAAATCAAGGGAGTATGCAAGTAACTCAACAACCTAGTACATCCTTCATGAGGGAACCAAAGCTCTGCATGCCAGAAAAGTTCGATGGTGATCGCACAAAGTTCCGGGGATTCTTGCAACAAGTCAAATTGTACATCCGTATGCAGCCTGATAGATACCCTGATGATCCATCCAAGGTCAATTTTGTTGGAACCTTGCTCTACGGTCAAGCATTATCATGGTTCGCCCCAATCTTGGAGAAGGATCTGGCCGTACTTCATGACTATGAGGGGTTTCTTAGAGAGCTCATCACCACATTTGGAGATGCAAACACGAGTCGAGTAGCAGAAACAAAACTTCAGAAGCTACGTCAAGGTAACCGCCCTGCCTCTACCTATGCATCAGAATTTAGGCAGTTGATATGTGACCTCACTTGGCATGAAGATTATTTCATAAGCCAATTTAGATGGGGCTTAAGGGATGATGTGAAGGACCTTCTACTCACGATGCCAGAGGTGAAGACATTGAATGAATACATCAACCAAGCCATTCAATGTGATAACTGCCTTTTTGAAAGGAAACAAGAAAAACAAGTAGAAGGAAGACCTCGCCAATGGAAACCTTTCCAGCCTACTCCTAGAGATGAGCCTATGCTCGAACCTATGCAGATAGATGTAACTAGGTTCCAGCCTCTAACACCACAAGAGAAACAAAGGAGGGATAACAAATTATGTCTATATTGTGGAAACCCTGGCCACATTGCAGTTAATTGTCCCAACAAGAGAACGAACTCCAAAGTCACAGCCACCCTTGTAGAGCAAGGAAACGAGGAAGTCCAGTTGTAAAAGAGACCATACAGCCAGACCATGATATAAGAAAGGGTCTCATAATTCCATCCACACTCGTAGAAACATGTCTTGCCCCTGTCAAGTTAATCATGTCTAAGAAGACCCTTTCCCTTATAGCTTTAGTAGATTCAGGAGCGTCCTCATGTTTCATTGATGAAGGACTCGTTAAGAAACATGGAATTCTAGTACTTCGAAAGAACAGACCAGTAGTAGTTGAAGTAGTAGATGGACGGCCTCTAGCTTCGGGGAATATAACCATGGAAACCATACCACTAAGAGTACATCTTGGTGACCATGATTCACACATATGTTTCAATGTAATATCGAGTCCAGTAAATATGGTTATCATCGGAATGCCGTGGTTAAAGAAACATAATCCAGAAATTAATTGGGAGAAAAATAAAATTACCCCTCGAGATATCCAGAAGAACCCAACATATGTCAGAGCCAAAGCCTTCATATATGCAGTAAGGAAGGAACCGACATATATGATCTATGCGATACCAGCTCAAGAATCTAAGAAAGATGATCCAGTGCAGCTACCCAATCAGTACCAAGGCTTTGAAGATGTTTTTGAAAAGAAGAATGCAGACATACTTCCAGAGCATAGACCCTATGATTGTGCCATAGAACTTCAAGAGGGAGCACAACCGCCCTTTGGACCAATCTACAGACTATCCTCAGAGGAACTTACAGAACTACGCAAGAACATTGATGAGAATCTAGTAAAGGGGTTTATCAAACACTCAAAGTCTCCAGCAGGAGCTCCTATCTTATTTGTAAAGAATAAGGATGGGACTCTCCGGATGTGTGTAGACTATCGTGGATTGAATAAAGTCACTATAACGAACAGATACCCTCTACCACTCATATCCGAGCTCTTGGAACGCCTTGGAAAAGCAAAATTCTTCACGAAGATTGACCTTCGAGGAGCTTACAACCTTGTCAGGATCAGAGAAGGAGTTCATCTTCAATCAAGGAGGTGTGCTTACTCAAGGCACTCCATCAAAGATCTTGGAAAAACTACAACACATCACTAAAAGCTCAAAGGACCTATCTTGTCATGAAGCTAAGGAGGCTCAAGGGAGACCCACTCCTTTACCACCTTTCAAGATTAAGGATCATGAAGAATTCGAGTTTAATCATGTCTTAGATTCAAGGATCTCGCGAGGACAATTGGAATGCTTTATTCATTGGAAAGCATATGACATCAGTGATCGTACTTGTGAACTTACAGAAAATCTTCAGAGAGCAAAATTCAAGGTTCGTGAATTCCATAAGAAGAATCCAATGAAACCCAAGCTAGAGAACATGGGCGCTCCTCGTGGAACTCGTCGCTTGAGAGGGAGGTGATGTCATGGACAATGAAACCACCTAAACCTTAGATTCCATGTCAATTTCTATATCTCATGATTGGCTTAGATTTTGGAGAAACTAATGCTTCCATTGCGTCCAGAATGTGCCAAAACCCTAAGATCGATTGTCTACTTGCCTGATTCGGATATCCAGAGCTCATGTTTTGAATTGATGACATCATTGATGACATCATCAATTCGTAACCGCGTTTCATGAACCGCCCTTGAAAACCTATATAAGGAGGGGTTGGCCACATTCATAATCAATCTTGCCAATGCCAGTCTTGGGAGCTCAAGGGATCGTGATCACCAAGTACTTTCAAGTTCCAGTTCAAGTTCTAGTCTTGTCTCTTGCTCTAGTCTTGTCTAGTCTTGTATCGCGGACATCCTATCTTGTCCTATTGTAATATCGTAGTACGAGATCCTTTATAGTTATTTCTTGTATTCAGTTCATATCCCTGAAGGGGTTTCTTGTAATCCAAATATCTTGTTTCCTACCTACGATCTCGGGTTGTGGGATCTCCTGTATCATCTCTAGTCGAGTTTTCCATACCTATTGGTCCCAGGTTGTGGGACGTCTTGTATCGATCATATATTCTTGAATTGTTTCCCTTCGTGGGTGTTCTTGTAATCGAAAGTGTATTTCTGAAATCTTGTCTAGTGAAGTCAGAGAGTACAATCTAGTGCTCCCCTGACAGGCATTGCCTTCGGGATATCCGTTGCCATAGCATATTTGGTGGCGTGTCTTGCATCTTCTCACCTAGCGAGAGCGTCCTCTCACCATGACCTGTGCGAGAATGTTTGGGGCTCATTTATTGGCCCTACCCTCAACTATGAGCATGAGATGGCCAATACAATCCTTTTGATTCAAGAAGGAAGGATTGACACCACTGAGACTCTTCCTAGTCCTCTGTGGAGTGGTGTAGAGGACCCCTACTAGGAGCTAATCAATAGCCTTACCATGTGGTTTATTTGGAGAGCCAGATGCCAATGCATCTTCGAGCGACATACGATCCTCCCTACTCAAACTATTTGAAACTTCTCGCTCGAGCTGATTCATACTTTGCAGGGGCAACTTGACCGTCCTCTTGGCAATTCTAATGGCATGTCTCAACAACGGCTTGCCTTTCTAAAGTTGTGGAAGAAATGCCCCTTCTATACCACTCAAAGCGATACGATCCATTGGAGCTATCAGCCACTTGCTTGGCTCCCCTCCCCCCCTCAATTCTCCTCTCTTAGGAGTTAGGTTTGTTTTAGTTTTGGATGGATTTTTGGGGTGAATTGTCCCCCGATGTCCCCCTTGTATTCATATCATGATGCCCAAATAGGATTGTAGCCCTTTTGGTGTTTTTCATTAACTAATGGAGGATCTTTTTTTTGGGACTTCATTGATCTTGGCAATCATAACACCATAATATAAATAAAATAAGTCCTAGGTTCTATGCGAGAAAGAAGAATCATATAAGGATACACTCATTTCATCAAGGTGAAAAACTTGGAAAGTATGATATCGTATTCATGTTGCATATATGATTACCAAAACGCTTTGAATAGAGATGCTAATGCAATTTCAATGACCAATTGATAGCATTGCTCACTCAAGTTATGAGGGTTATTGCTTATGAATGTTCTACTCCGTTTGTAAGCGAGTGCCAACCCGTAGAGCATGAGAAAAATATAGTGCTTCATTTAGAGCTACTTTATGTTATGTTATTAGGGAAAAGAGAAAGAAGTATGTACATGATCAATTGCATTGCTTCTATCAATTTTGACCTACTCTTATTATATTGTTATAGTTCCCATACAAACCATGACTCAAGACTTCGATGAGTAATCATAATCTTTCTCAATGCCAGAGCTCCAGATCTAACGGCATAAATAAATAATGAAAGCATGCATACATGTAAACGCTCGGGCAGAGACCAGCAGAAAGATAATGACATAATAAGCGGTCATATAAAATATATGATTGCTCACGTCTCTAAAAAGGAATATATTTGATTGGAACTTTTATTCTTGTTCCAGAGTCCAGCATTACGGCAACACTTGCAGTTCTCATTTACTGGCACTGGTAGAGATGCATGGCAAACATCACATGACACATTTTATGCATTTTTAAAGGTGAAAGCATCCGAAGCATTTTCTCAA
>CM035411.1:67686464-67706464 GCA_020310875.1 Ceratopteris richardii
TCAAGCCTTCACACACTCAAGATGCTTGCAATGAAGGCTCTAAGAGTGTGAGTGAGCTTGTGGCATAAAGAGCTGAAATGGGGGGGTATTTATCTTTGTGTATGGGGCCTAAGAACACTCTAGAAGCCCTCCAAATAGGCGCCAAAATAACTCGCCAAAACTTAAAGTCAAATTTTGAATTTGAAGTTTGAAAAAAGTCCCTCCAAAACTGCCCGCCGATCGGCTGCCGTCCCCATCTTGACCTGTCACCGTCCCCCGTCCCCGGGACGCGTTCCCGGGACGGATCTGTGTTTTGAGCAAGCAGTCCGGGACGTCCCCCGTCCCCTTAAGGCGTCCCATCGAAATCATGATCGGGGACGGCGTCCCGGCGTCCCTAGGACCCGGGGACGCGTCCCCATGTTACTTTGATATGCACATACCACACAGACACACATATATATATATATATATATATATATATATATATATATATATATATATATATATATATATATATATATATATATATATATATATATATATGTATGTATGTATGTATGTATGTATGTATGTATGTATGTATGTATGTATGTATGTATGTATGCATGCATGTATGTACGTATGTATGTATACGTAGGTATGTATGTGCATATATATATATATATATATATATATATATATATATATATATATATATATATATATATATATATATATATATATATATCTATATATATATATATATATATATATATATATATGCACATACATACCTACGTATACATACATACGTACATACATGCATGCATACATACATACATACATACATACATACATACATACATACATACATACATACATACATACATACATACATACATACATACATACTATATATATATATATATATATATATATATATATATATATATATATATATAGACACACACATACATATACATATACACATACACATACATACATATACACACACACATATATATATATATATATATATATATATATATATATATATATATATATATATATATATATATATATATATATATATATATTGGGAAAGATGGATGGACACCTCAAGAAATGAGTTGGTACTGCTAATCCCTTCTTTGTACTTGCCCTATTTTACTTCAGAGTTGTGTTGTAGACCCCTTTAGCTTTCCAATGACATTAAATAAGTGTCTATATACTTTGGAAATGATGCTTCAAACAATTAGATCAAAACAGATAAGTTTGCAACTAGCTTGTGACCAAAAAGTGGCTATTTTGGTCTCGACACCGGCTGGATGTTTTGCTCAGTACTCACAGTAGAGTAGCAATTAGAAAAATTCCCTCTGAGGGTATCTAATTAGCTTAGAGAGCTAATGATTCCAAGTGGTATCAGTTAAAATGATAGACTACACATTGAGCAATGTCTTTAGCAAGTAGAAGCTTACCCCCGATATTTTAGGAACTCTGCAGAGAATGGCCAGTGACCACTTCGAGACGATTTTCTCCCAATTGGCTGAATCAAACTTCTTCAAGCTTTGATAACTTATAGTAGACTTTGAGCTTGTTCCAACAAGCTATAGATCATTGAAAATGGATAACAACTCACTGAGGAGCATCACAAGCTCACTGTTCTGAGTAGACATAGCAGAGAGATGAACAGAGATGCTTAATGATATAATGTATTATAAAACAATGTTATACATGATCATTGGCATGAATATGATGTCCAATGATAGTGCTAAGAGTAGGCTATGATGTAAGCCACTCAACATATACAAATGATTAGCAATAAGTTCAGTACTCAGGCTCTTTTGGCCGCGAGTTTACAACTTTCTTTTATAATGACTTTTCCAAGTTTGAATTTTTGAAACTCAAATGGATGCTCTACCTAAAAGTACTCCTCTAAGTTAGGAGTGACTTTAACAAGCAAGATTCTTAGCTTTTAGATCTCCAAACTGTTGATATATTTAGGTAGTGATGTGTGTGAACACTCTAGGACTGCCGGGGCACTTTTTTCCCTCTTTAGGAGGTTTTTTTCCCCCGGCTTGTATATACGCCTATTGCCCTAATGGGCTACTTATCTTTGTACATTCTCTAGTAATACATTCAGTCTTGTGTGTTGTGCTCCAAGCTTCTTCTTCTTCCTTGTGTTGTTCGCGTGCTTCCGCAGACGTCTAACTCCAACAATTGGTATCAGAGCAGGTCGTCGCTTCTTCTAGGGCGCCGTCGACACTCCTTCGTTTGCAGTCTCAGATTCGCACGAAATTTGGTGAGCATACTCAGGGTGTTTCCGAGATCAAAACAGCTTTGCTTTGTGGTGCCAAAATCGCGATCTGAGCTCGTTTCGGCATCTGAACGCACTATCGCAGCGCTTGTGCAGGCTATTTCGTCCTTTTGTGCCAAAGGTATATACCAGTTTCTGTTCGCCAGTTTAAGCGTCTCGAAGTCTGCTACAGGTCTAGCAGAACTCGTTTGGGCAATTCCGTTCAACTTTTTGAGATACAGTCAATTTTCTGCATCAAGGTATTTTTAGTCACCGGCCATGGCTGAAAGCAGTGATGTATTCCGTATGTTGGCTGTTGAGGATAAGTTGGATGGTACCAACTACCCATTATGGGCTTATATGATGCGACATGTACTGGTTGCAAAAGGATTGTGGAACATTGTTTTTTGGTGTTGAAAGACGTCCTGTTACACCTGTAACGACACGTACTGCAAATACAGGTGTTGGAGCTGATGAAGATGGTGTCGAAGATGATATTCCGGAGATTCCTGTTCGTGCTGCTGTTTCTGTTGCACCTAGTGCAGAGCAGATTCGTTGGGATGGAAGAGATGCCCAGGCACATGCATGGATAGCTTTGTCTGTCAAACGTGCCATTATTCCTCACATTCGCTCTTGCAGAACAGCAAAGGATGCTTGGGATACACTTACCACTTTGTACCAGGCTAGGAATGAGGCTCGTGTTGCTTACCTTCGAAAACAGTTGGAGAGTGAGCACATGAATGAAGGTGATTCTATGGACAGTTTTCTTACAAAGATCAAAGACCTGAAGGAACAATTGATTTCTGCTGATGAGGTTATACCAGATAGCTCACTTGTGCAGACCGTTCTGAATGGTCTTCCTGATTCATATCAGAGTTTTGCCTCTACTCTTCGGTTGATGATGAAAGGCAATCCGAATGCCTTGTCATTTGAGGAATTAGTCTCTGTTCTGTTGCAGGAGGATCAGTCCAGGCAGAACAGGTCCATTATGCGTGTTGTAGATCAAGCTTTCCTGGCTAGTCAGAAGGGCAAAGGAAAATGGAGCTCTTCTACTAGTAAGCAGAAATCTGCAAATGCTGCACATTCAAAGAACCAAGACAAAGATGAGAAAAAATCAGAAAAGCAGAAATTGTTTTGTAAGTACTGTAAAGGCAATGATCATATCATAAAGAACTGTCCAAAACTGGCTGCTAAAGAGGCAAAGAAGAAAGAGGCTGGAATGGTTGTTGCAGAGGCCTCTACACCAAAAACAGAGTCTGCAAATCTTGTGCAGGAAGAAGAATGGGCATTTACTACTGTCTGCAGTTTTGACCAATCTTCTCCTGATCAGTGCATGTCTGCAGTAGACTCAAATATTTGGTACTTTGACAGTGGGGCGACCAAACATATTACCTCGCAGCGCAGTTTCTTCTCTTCACGCGAGCCTGCCCCTACACGGAATACTGTCACATGCGCCAATAACTCCTCTTATTCTGTTATGGGAGTTGGTAAGATCATTCTGACTACTGCTGATGGTAGTTCTTTCACTTTGTCAGATGCTTTATTTGTGCCAGGGATCAAAAAGAATCTGTTATCAGTTTCTGCATTAGCCAAGATTGGCTTGGTTGTGAAATTTGTTGATGACAGGTGTACAGTCCATGATCTCTCAAATGGCGATGTGATTATTGCTTCTGGCATTTTATGTCGTGGGCTGTATAAGCTCATAGACTATGAAAGATCTGTGAATGATTCGGCATGTGCAGTTCATGATTCTCAGGCTATGTCAGATGCAAAGCTTTGGCATGCACGCTTTGGTCATCTGAATTTCGCTAGTTTGTTACACCTGCAGAAATCTGAAATGGTGTCCTCTTTGCCCAAACTTGAGGCACCTGGAAAACATGTTTGTGAAGGCTGTATTTTGGGCAAAATGCAGCGTTCTTCCTTTCCAAAAGATGGTTCAGTTCGGGCTACGCAGAAATTGCAGCTTGTACATAGTGATGTCTGTGGTCCTATGCAAACACCCTCTTTTGGAAATTACCTTTACTTCGTGACTTTCATTGATGATTTTTCTAGGCATGCATGGGTATATCCACTCAAAGCAAAGTCCGAAGTGTTCATGTGCTTCAAACAGTTTTTGGTTTTGGCTGAAAATCTGTCAGCATGTAAAATGGGCACCCTCCGTTCTAATCGAGGGGGGGAATATATGTCTTCAGATTTTAATGCATTTCTGGCTGAACGTGGGATAAAACACCAGTGTACAGTGCCATATACACCTCAACAGAATGGAGTTGCTGAACGGAAGAACAGGTCTCTCATGGAGATGGCGAGGTGTATGGTCCAGAGTCAGGCTTTACCTCATAGTTTCTGGCTTGAGGCTGTCATGTGTGCAGCATATGTACTGAACAGGTGTCCCACTAAAGCGTTGCAGTCTATCACTCCATATGAGGCTTGGCATGACCGCAAGCCATCTGTTGCTCATCGGCGTGTTTTTGGTTGTTTGGCATATGCATTAGTGCCTGAACAACATCGCAGAAAATTGGATGATAAGGCAGTAAAATGTATTTTTGTTGGGTACAATTCTGAAAGTAAAGGCTATCGTCTGTATCATCCACAGACTAAACGCATTCTGGTTAGCCGTGATGTTGTCTTTGTGGAAGATGCTATTCAGCCATTGCTTTCATGTACTAAGGAGACATCTGTTAGCTCCAAAGACATGTATGATACTTTGATGCCTCTTTTTACAGGTGGACAGTCTAGTGGTGGTCCTAATGAGGCAACTTCTCAGCCTTTGCAGGTTTCATATGATGATGTAGATCATTCCATTTCTGATGCAGATTTACATGATGCACTTGCCGATGAGAGAGCTGATATTGAGCAGGCAAAAACTATGCCAAAATGGCTGGTGCAGACTTTGCGTGACAGCAAATTAGATGCACCTTTGTCATATCGTACTCGTTCAGGCTCTCATAGTGCCTCCTTTGCATCAGATTGCTATGCTATGGCTGCATCTAGTCTCTGTGATGAGAATGAGCCTGTTTCTTTTGATGAAGCACAAAATTCAGAAAATTGGATGGCTGCTATGCAATCTGAATATGATGCTATAATGAAGAATGGTACATGGTCTTTATGTGACTTGCCTCCTGGCAAGAAGGCCATTGGCACTAAGTGGGTATACAAGCTGAAGCGTAAACCTGATGGTACAATTGACAGGTATAAGGCTAGGCTTGTTGCAAAGGGTTATGCGCAGGAAAGAGGCATTGATTTTGATGAGACCTTTGCACCTACATGCCGTATGACTACTGTTCGGAGCATTTGTGCACTTGCAGCCCATCATGGTTGGAATGTACATGAGTTGGACATTAAAACAGCATTTCTGAATGGTGACTTGCATGAAGAAGTGTATGTTTTTCAGCCCCGTGGCTTTGTGCAGAAAGGGCATGAAAACCAGGTGTGCAGGTTAAAGAACGCGTTATATGGTTTAAAGCAAGCACCACGTGCTTGGTATGAGAAGATACATGCCTATCTGATTGCACATGGTTTTGAGAACAGTCCAACTGAAAGCACCTTATATGTTAAGCGTGCTAATGATGTGCTTCTGATCATTGTTGTCTATGTTGATGACATGCTGCTCACTGGTCCTATTGAGACACATATTGCTGATTTTAAGGCTGATTTGCATGCCTCATTTGAGATGTCTGATTTGGGGCATTTGCATCACTATTTGGGCATTCAGTTTATGCACGTTGATGGTGGAATGGCTTTGTGTCAAACGAAATATATTGACACATTATTGCAGCGTTTTGGCCTTGAAGACTATAAGCCCATTGCCACTCCTATGGAGACAGGTTTACGATTGAGTCTTCATGATGCTGGAGATGCATTTGATGCTGTTCTCTATCAGCAGGCTGTTGGATGCTTGATTTACTTATGCATTACTCGGCCAGATATTCAGTTTGCTGTCTCACATATGAGCAGGTTTATGCATTGCCCAGGAGTCATGCATTGGAAAGCGGTTAAGCGCATCTTTCGCTACTTGAGTGGTACTCGACTACTTGGGTTGTTTTATCCCAAGGGGGGATCACTACCGCCAGATTTGCATGCTTTTTCTGACTCGGATTGGGCTGGTTGCTATGACACTCGTGTGTCCACCAGTGGTTTTTGCTTTATGCTTGGTAGCTCATGTATATCTTGGTTGAGCAAGAACCAGCCTACTGTGGCCACTTCCAGTTGTGAGGCTGAGTATAGGGAAGCTTTCACAGCGACCGTTGAGTGT
Organism: Ceratopteris richardii; assembly: GCA_020310875.1. Classification (NCBI taxonomy): domain Eukaryota; kingdom Viridiplantae; phylum Streptophyta; class Polypodiopsida; order Polypodiales; family Pteridaceae; genus Ceratopteris; species Ceratopteris richardii. The sequence goes on from CM035411.1 coordinate 67,692,971, forward strand.
GTGTGGCTCAGACGCCTTATGGTTGATTTGGGTGTTGGCCAGTCTTCTGCCACCACCATCTTCACTGACAGTCAGAGCGCATTGGCAGTTGCGAGGAACCCTGTGTTCCATGCTCGCACTAAGCACATTGAGGTGCATTATCACTATGTCAAGGAGAGGTTCTCTGCTGGGGAGATCAGCTTGGCATATGTGCCCACGCAGGAGAACATTGCAGACCTTTTCACGAAGGCTCTGCCTAGGGAGAAGTTTGAAGCTTTCCGCAAAGCTTTGGGCTTACTTCCTTTTGTGGAGTGATTTCCACATAGCTTGGCACTTCCTTATACATGAGTGCCAGCTCCTTGTTCACCGCATCACTCCCAGGGGGGATTTGTTGATATATTTAGGTAGTGATGTGTGTGAACACTCTAGGACTGCCGGGGCACTTTTTTCCCTCTTTAGGAGGTTTTTTTCCCCCGGCTTGTATATACGCCTATTGCCCTAATGGGCTACTTATCTTTGTACATTCTCTAGTAATACATTCAGTCTTGTGTGTTGTGCTCCAAGCTTCTTCTTCTTCCTTGTGCTGTTCACGTGCTTCCGCAGACGTCTAACTCCAACACAAACTCCACCAGATATGTGGACTTACAATATTCTCTCAAGTCAAAAAAGACTTTTACAATGGTTAATGGTAAAAGCTCATAAGCAATGGTTCATATGATCCTTCCATTGTTTTGACTTAGTACTTCCAATGCCTAGCCAAGTGTGAAGGCATTTGTCCCAACAACTCCCCCTCAAGCCAAACACCTTGGCTTGGTCTTCTTCATCGATTCTCTTGGATGTCCTACAATCCAATCATAGCTTTAAACCTGCAAAGTTTAGTACCATCAAGTGCTTTGGTCAATATGTCTGCACATTGCATATTAGTTGATACATATGCAAGTTGAATCTCCTTGCTTAATGGCTTCTCTCTCACATAATGATAGTGAATCTCTATATGTTTGGTTCTTGCATGATAGATAGGATTTGTTGCAAGATGTAAAGAACTAGTATTGTCTCCAAAACTCATTGGTGAGTTAGAATGTAGTCCCAAATCTGAATATAGAAATCTGATCCGTATGGCTTCTTGAGTAGCATTAGCTAATCCTCTGTATTCAGCCTCTGTTGAAGATAAAGCAACAGTAGGTTGCTTCTTGGAAGACCATGAAATGGTACTCCTCCTGTCATCCTTACAACTTGCCCAATCTGCATCTGAGTATAGTTTGATATCCAAATCTGAAGTATATGGAAAGTATAAACCTTGATTTTGAGTACCCTTGAGATACTTCAAAATCCTCTTGGCAGCTTCCAAGTGAAGTGCTCTAGGTTTGTGCATGAATTGACTTAAGTCACTTACTCCATAAGCAATATCAATACTTGTCAATGTGGCATAGTTTAGGCTTCCTACTATGCTTTGATATCCTACAATGTCCTCAAGCAAATCACCTTCATGAGCACCTAACTTTTGGTTTACCTCCATAGGAATGCTAGCTATCTGGGCATTCTCCAAGTGGAACTTCTTCAACATGTCCTGCACATATTTCTTTGAGTAATGTAAATTCAAGAACTTGTGTAGACTAATTCAAGTCCAAGAAAATGCTTTAGTGATCCTAGATCACTAATTTTGAACTCCTGCATCATTTGATTCTTGATGTATTTGATGTCATTGGCATCACTACCTGTAAGTATGATATCATCAACATACACACATAGGTATATCACCTCTAAATTACTTCTTTTGACAAATAGAGAAGTATCAACATACACACATAGGTATATCACCTCTAAATTACTTCTTTTGACAAACAGAGAAGTATCTCCTTTGCTCGTGATGAATCCTTGATCTTTAAGATATGAAGTCAACCTATGGTTCCATGCCCTAGGTGCTTGCTTCAATCCATAAAGAGCTTTGTTTAGTTTACACACATAATTTACCTTGCTTGGGTCCTCATGCCATGTAAACCTCCTCTCAAATCCAGCCATTAAGAAAAGCATTTTTCACATCTAATTGGTACATATTCCTATTCCTTGATGCAGCAACACTTACCAATATCCATATGGTTGGCATTTTGGCCACAAGTGAGAAGGTCTCTTCATAATCAATTCCTTGGGTTTGTGCAAAACCCTTAGCCACAAGTCTAGCTTTATACCTGTTTATGGATCCATATGAGTTTCTCTTGACTTTGTAAATCCATCTAGAACCAATTACCTTCATAGATTCCTTCTTTGGCACTAGCTCCCAAGTATCATTTTCCTTGAGTGCTTCTATTTCTTCATCCATAGCTTCCTTCCATTCTGCCTTGGTCTTTGCCTCTTCATATGAGGTAGGTTCCTCACATGAGAAATCCTTAGCAAGATATACAGAATGCTTAGTAACTAAAGAAGTATCGTACCCATATCTGATTGGCTTCTTGCTCTCCCTTTGTGATCTTCTAATTGCTTGGTTGGATGATTCAGGTATGTCTTCCAACCTCTTCATCTTGATTTGCGCTTTGATTTCCATGCCTTGAATTCTTCTAGGTTGATGATATCCTCATCATCTGATTTGATGTATTCAATTTGGCTTGGCTCCTCCTTGGTGAGGCTTGGAAACTCCTCTTCCACATCATATGGCAGCGTAACCTTCCTGCATTCACTTTCAAACCAAGAATCATTCTCATCAAAGACAACATCTCTACTGACCATAAATTCCTTTATTGGATGGATTATAGAACCTGTACCCTTTCTGATTTAAATTATACCCTATGAAGATGCACTTCTTTGCCTTAGGATCTAGCTTACCTCTGATCTGAGATGGGATATGCACATAAGCAACACATCCAAAGATCCTACAATGATCAAGCGATGGCCTCCTACCATGCCATGCTTCATATGGGGTCATCCCATCAAGTGACTTGGATGGAAACCTGTTAATAAGATAAGCGGCAATAGATACACTCTTTGCCCATAAAGAATTAGGTAACCTTTTCTCACTTAGCATTGATCCAGCTGTTTCAACAATCAACCTACTTTTCCTTTCTGCTACCCCATTTTGCTCAGGGGTGTACCTTATTGTAAGGTGCCTTTTGATTCTTGTATCCTACAAGAATGCATCAAATTCATTTGAGGAGTACTCACCTCCATCTGACCTTAGTCTCTTTAGACTTCACCCTGTTTGGTTTTCCAGAAGTGCAAGATACTTCTTAAAGCAACTGAACACTTCATCTTTGTGCTTCATAAAGTACAAGATAATCCACCTATTGAAATCATCAATGAAAGACACATGGTACTTTGAGCCAGAAATTGAAGGGTCCTTGCTTTGTCCCCACACATCTGTGTGGACAAGCTCCAAGTAGTCCTTATGCATGTAGCCTTTCTTTGAGAAGGGTAACCTACGAGATTTACCAAACTGATATGCACCACATTTATAGATCATGTGTTGTTTGGATACATTAGGTATCCCAAGCACATATTGATCTCTACATATTTGCTTCAAATTTCTCTCACCAATATGCCCTAATCTTTTATGCCAAATCTCGAGCTCTGATAATGTTTGATCCTTGTAATTATAAAGTGCAATATTCCTCATATTTTCAAGTCAAATGTAAATAATCTACCTGTCTTTTCTCCCTTGGAAATTCTCTTGAATCCATGTTAGGGATCCTCCTCAAATGCTCCATATTTGTTGAACCTAACCTGGAAACCCTTTTCCACAATCTGTCCAACACTCATCAAATTCTTGGTGATTGTAGGTACACATAGAACCCTGCTCGATAGAGTTCTGTTCCCATCAGAGGTTTTAGCATTTCCTACCTTGACCACTGAATGCTTGGTTTCATCACCTGTTTGTACTTGGTGCTTTCTCTTGGGTTCCTCAAGGTTAGACTCTAGAGAGAAGAGCTACATTGCCTACCACATGGTTTGAACAACCTGAGTCAATATAGAAGAGGTGTTCATCATTCATACCTTGTTTTGAAGTCATGTTCATAATCAGAAGGGAATCCTCTTGATCCTCTGTGTAATTGTTGTAGTCTTTTCTTGATTTGTAGCCTCCTTGGTAGTTATGGTTGTAGTTGTTGTTGTAGTTGTTGTTGTAGTTGTTGTAGTTTTGAGCATGATTGAATCTTCCTCTTGATTGTGAGTAGCAACCTCTTTGATATCCTCTTCCTCTTTGATTTTTGTAGTTCCTATAGCACTTATATGTAGTGTGATTAGACAATCCACATATGTTGCATGGGGACATAGAAAAAAAAAATCGTGCGATTTAAAAAAAAAAAAATCGTAAAAATCGCCCCCGCAATTTAAATCGCTCGAGACGATTTTTATTCAAAAAATCATTACGTTTTTTTTATCTTAGGTTTTATGTAGTTTCGATCGACCGCTTGCTCGAGACATTTTCAGAGTTGAATCGACTTGCCTGCGTGCCCATCTTGAGAGAGAGAGAGAGAGAGAGAGAGAGAGAGACAGAGAGAGACCCACCCTTCAACCTTGAAAGTTGAGAGAGTCTAGAGGGAGAGTTCAAACTTCAAACTTCAAAGTTCAGCTTGTAGCCTGCTTCCTACCCTTTTCTATCCTTCAAAGTTCATTCTTGAGCTTTAGCCTTTATCATCATGGGAAGGACTCCTAATGTTATTTGAAGCCATGTGAAAGAGCTTGGCAAGAATACATGGCAATGCAAATATTGCACCCGAAGGGATAGACCTCATATAGGTACAAAGTTTAGATTATGTATAGTCTATACTCTATAGATAAGAATACTTTTCATTCTTCATTTTAGTTTCTTAATTCTAATATATTGTTTTATGAAAATATTATGCTACATGTAGATGATCCATCATTGCCATCTACTAGTCGGCCACGAAAGTATTATTCGAGAGGAGGTGGACGAGGTCGTGGACAGCGTGGTGGGACATGTAGTGTTCGCGATATTGGTGGCCTTAGGACTTCTACAGAGCATGCACATGATTGGGAGGAGTTATCAGCCTCGTCTTCTAGTGGAGATGATCTTGGGCCCGACGCTACTGCACTTGGAGCTCAGTTTGGACATTCATAGTCGGATAGTACATCATCATGGGCTAGTACATTTGATGAGGATCCCATAGATGATGACCCCATGGATGACATTGAGGAGTCATTAGGAGTCATGAGTCATGACTCATGATTCATCTTAGATTATAGTCTTGACTCTGTGATAGTGATCACATCATCACTCTTTGCTTTTTTGTATGACATTTCCACTTGCTCTATGGTTTTGTGCCATTGGCTATTGACATTCATGTACATCTTTTACTTTTCATCATTCATGTAATGAAATGTCATTGATCACTATCTCATTTATGATGTAAATTGCAATGTGGATATGATGTTCATGATTTATCATTCATTTAAGTTCTATGATGTATCATGTATACAATATGGCTCATCGATGTAAATTGTAATGATGTAATGGGGAGGGGTTCTACAGTAGGTATTTTATGTGTTTTTGACACTAAAATGTATACATGAGTCAATATGGATTGTGCATACCTCAAATATAAGAAAAAAATAAAAATCTCTCTTGATGAATAAAAACCTCGATTTTGTTCTTATTTTTTAAAACCTCTACTATTTAAACGATTTAAATCCCGATTTAAATCTACAATTTAAATCTCTACTTTGTACTATGCATGGGGAAGAGTTGAAAGGTCTCCCCCTACCTTGCTTACCTCCTCTGCGCCTACCTCTTGAGTTCCTACCTCTCCCTGCATAGTTAGCTTGAGAAGTAGTACCTTCATCCTCTACTTTCTAGCTCTTTCCTTTGTCTTCAATCTTCCCTTTATCTGTGTATAGGGCAAAAGACTTATTACCTCTTGATGGTTCTCCATTTTTGTTGAGCTTGGCTTCATGGGTAAAGAGTTTCCCCATGAGTGTGGTAAGATCTGGAATCTGCATGTCCATGTACAAGTCCATGGAAGTTGTGAAGCTTTCCCATTTGTCATCTGCCTTGATGCCATTGATCACTTGTCTTACTATTTGCTCCTCTTCAATCTCCTCTCCTATGCTTGCCAATTGGTCAGCCACATCTTTGACTTTGGTCACATACTCTGAAAACACTTTGCTCGGGTTGCTCCTTTTGAGTGGTAAACTCAATCCACAATTGATTCTTTCTTGCTCTTGTATTAGAAGAAAGTATGAAGACAACATATCCCAAATCTCTTGGTATGTTTTACAGTTTCTAATGTGTGGGAGAAGGAAGTCAGAAATAGCGTTAAGTAAGTATGACCTTGCTAATGCATCTTTGGCACACCATGAGTTGAGTCTTTCAAGCTCCTCTCTTCTAGGTTTTCCTTTGCTTCTGAAAATGGGCATCTCCTAATCTCCTGATATGTATCCATAGAGACTCCTTCCTTGTAAGTATGTCTTAATCCTCAAGGACCATGCTTGGTAATTGTTCCTGTATAATTTATCAATAAAAGAAGGAAAACCATCTCCCATTTTACCTCAAAATGCTGATACCACTATTGGGAAAGATGGATGGACACCTCAAGAAATGAGTTGGTACTGCTAATCCCTGCTTTGTACCTGCCCTATTTTACTTCAGAGTTGTGTTGTAGGCCCCTTTAGTTTCCAATGACACTAAATAAGTGTATATATACTTTGGAGATGATGCTTCAAACAATTAGATCAAAACAAATAAGTTTGTGACTAGCTTGTGACCAAAAAGTTGTTATTTTCGTCTTGACACCTACTCGATGTTTTGCTCAATACTCAGTACAGTAGCAATTAGAAAAATTCCTTCTAAGGGTATCTAATTATCTTAGAGAGCTAATGATTCCAAGTGCAATCACTTAAAATGATAGAATATACATTGAGCAATGTCTTTAGCAAGTAGAAGCATACCCTCGATATTTTAGAAACTCTGCAGAGAATGACTACTGACCACTTCGAGACGATTTTCTCCCAATTGGCTGAATGAAACTTCTTCAAACTCTGATAGCTTGTAGTAGACTTTGAGCTTGTTCCAAGAAGCTATAGACCATTGAAAATGGATAACAACTCACTGAGATATGAGCATCACAAGCTCACTGTTCTGAGTAGACATAGCAGAGAGATGAATAGAGATGCTTAATGATATAATGTATTATAGAACAATGTTGTACATGATCATTGGCATGAATATGACGTCCAATGATAGTGCTAAGATAGGCTATGATGTAAGCCACTTAACATATACAAATGATCAGCAATAAGCACAATAATGAGGCTCTTTTGGCCACGAATTTACAACCTTCTTTCATAATGACTTTTCCAAGTTTGAATTTTCGAAATTCAAATGGATGCTCTACCTAAAAATACTCCTCTAAGTTAGAAGTGACTTTAACAAGCAAGATTCGTAGCTTTTAGATCTCCAAACTCCACGAGATATGTGGACTTACAATATTCTCTCAAATCAAAAATCTCTCAAATCAAAAAAGACTTTTACAATAGTTAATGGTAAAAGCTCATAAGCAATGGTTCGTATGATCCTTCCATTGTTTGCACTTAGTACTTCCAATGCCTAGCCAAGTGTGAAGGCTTGGCATTTTCTCCAAAACACACACACACACACACACACACACACATATATCTATATATATATATATATATATATATATATATATATATATATATATATATATATATATATATATATATATATATATATATATATATATATATATATATATATATCAAAGTCATTTTGGCATAGTACATAGTGGCTATGACATATATATGATGCACTATGTACATTCTATATCATTTCTTTTTTATTTTAACGCGTTCGGAATGCATTTTGGAACATACGTTCCATGCGGAACATTCTGTACGTTCCATACGTGTTTGGGACGCGTCCCAATCCAACCTTGATTCACATCAATTCATGATCCCACATCATGACACATCACATTCACTATGTGATACCTCTAAAACTTTGTACCAGAAATATCAATTTATTAAGAAGCACACAATTCATCCACAATAATTCACAATATGATTGATGTATCATAATGGAAAAGAACCAAAAGAAAGAAAAAATCTTCTCACATTTTCACCAGCCAAAGAACATGAATCAGTTGTCTTTCCAATGTCTTCACTTGATACCCTTTCAGAGGATGTAGCTGCAGCAGTTTCCTGCAAATTTTTCTGTATGAATTAGCCACCAGATAGCTGAGCCTTGATCTATATATCTTCAAGTGCATAAGTGAATACATAAGTATTATGATCATAAATGGATTTCTTGAAACACAAAGATCCAGATTCTTAAAACACCGTTTTCAATGTCAAAATGTACATCACCTTCTTACATAGTTTAATTGGCAATATGATTTATGACCACACAGAAACATAACAGTAACTGGGTTGATCAAATTTAGTATGCAATCAAAGATTATAAGCCATTCATATGAAAGAAGTAGCCTATATAACAGTCAAAACAAGCTACATGTGAAAGAAATATCTATTTGAAGCAGAGTTACACTCTCTGAACATCATCTCAAGGGATACAACACTAATATCAGGAGATTTCTTCTATGTCTTGAACAAAAAAACGAGCTACACTCACCATAAGAAATCTCTCTGAGTGTTACTTGAAGCTATATTACACCAGTATCAGGATTTCTACAAGACAGTCTGTTGGTTGAACGGTAATCAACCAAATGTAACTGAATTGACTACCCTTTGAATAATTGTTTCCAAATGGAATTTTTAGATATGTAGATATTCCTTTGGCTATAGACACCATACTTGCATAATTGATAATGCAAGCTCATGGGTGTTAACTATCAGAAGTTGATCTATTCCTAAACATTTCCCAACAAAATCAATATCGCAAAATATCCTACACAAAGACAGATATTGCATTGGCATCTGCATGATGTTTAAGAGACACTATGAGACCAAGAATTCACATTGCTAACTGCTTGTACACTAGATAAACTCAGCATCATCTTGCATTGATACATCTTTAGAATGGTAATGGAGCTCTCTCTATATGGACGAAGATCTCACACGGATGCTAATAAAGCACCAATGTACTTGTATGTCATAGATCCTCCAAGCACGATGAGAGGGAAGGAAGGCTATTTACTGTGATGGTAAAGTCTTCATAGAAGGATGCCCTATAAAACAGGGCTACGCGGCCTGTGAGGCTACACCACACCGGGAGTCACCACTCAAGGCGCGGTTTGGAACTGCAACAGAGCACTTTGGAAACCGCCAGATTGACTAAAGGAGATCCTAGATACTCATGACTTTGCTTGCATCATAGAGACCCAAGAGAGCCCAGAAAGGAGCATCCCCTGCATTGCAGGTTTTCATTGGGAATCTACATTCAAGGCTAGGAGGAGATAGTAAGGCACGAGGGCCGGGAGGTGTCGCCATCATATTTAGACAGGAGATACAGAGTCGGATCCATATCCTAGGTAGAGACAAGGAAGCAGATACATGTGGGTCCATATGGAGATAGCACCAAAGAGCACGGTTTACATTGCCATATGCTATTTCCCACCAAGGGGATCTCAATACACGGGAAATGACCATGGGGGACAGACTCGGGACAAAGATTCACCATACATTGCACTTTCAAATGAGATACTACATTACAACACCCTAACTAAAGTCTTCCTCACGGGGGACTTCCATGGCCGCACCCAATTATGTCGAGAGTATTAGCGGATATGGGTCAGGACACCACCAGGTATGGAAACATCTCCTTGAGCTAGGCAGCTCACAACATCTCGTTCTGGACCGGTTTGGGTGGAGTTACTTGCTTCCCTCACCTGTGGGCAAGACCACGGTCGATTACATTCTCGGTACCACCTCTGGAGCTTCACTTATTCCCTCACTTAGTATTGGATGATGCCCACTCAGTGCTCACCATACGTTTATCACGTTCGCACTTTCATCTCCTATTCCAATAGATACTCCCTCACTAAGTCACACACCACGATACATTTCACACACGAGCCCTCACATGTTTATGATCACCACTTACACACTTGCCTACTCTCCCTCGATCCACTCTCACCGTTGGACACACTCATGTCACATATCACCACCATCCTACATGACTCAGCTCACACAGTTTTCCACACAACACACATACACACCCTCCACGCATGGTATCCATGCCCCAAAACCATTGGTATGATACAGATTGTCCGGAGCTAAGGAAGCACCTACACATCATAGAGCACGGAGGGGATATTACACACGCACAGGCTCAGCGCCGCATGTAGAGCCTTAGTTGTCGCAGGAATGGGAGAAGAGATTGTATTGGGATATCTACCACTTGCTCATGAGCCGAGAGAATCCAATGGCATGGTGACATCTGAGAGAGACGAGACAACAGACACCCATTCAAGACCCGAGCACTTGACATAGCTATGCCCAGAGCCTATACCAGATCCTGGACCAACCCTCCATTCCAAGGCCACAGAGCTCACGCCCCACTACCTCTGACTTCTTCACATCCACTATGGTTAGCCGCGCCAATGCCCATCTACAGCATGGCATGGTGGATGACGAGTTCGACTTACAGGCAAAGCATCTCATCTACAGATGCAGGACTCTAGCACCGCTCATTGCCCATCTCTTCAACCGAGCACTCGTTGAAGGGTTCCTTGACTCATGGACTGAGCACACCATTGTGCCCTTTCATAAATCACGGGATGTTATGGATCCAGCCACATACCGGAATCATGATTGGCCCCATATTGGCCAACTTATATGGTGTAGTGTTAGAGACTCAGCAGAGCACTCTCGTCAAGATTTTTGCACACATAGAGAGCTATCAAGGAACCTTGGTAAAACCAAGGTTGTGATCTTCCATACATCGCCAGAGGTGAGAAGACACAGTTCCTTCATATCAGCGAGTGAACCCATCGAGGTAGACGGATCATATGTCTACCCCCTCTCTCCCACTCTATTTGGGCTCTACATAAACGAGATTGAGGACTACATCCTAAGAGCTAGAAGAGATGGAGGAGGCCTCACAGGTACATTGGTACACGTAACACATTCTATTATCCACTGATGATATTGTATTGACTTCAGAGTCCACGGAGGGGTTACAACACCATCTAGGTACCTTGGATGAGTTTTGTACACAGAAAGGGTTGACACTAAACCTTGGTAAGACCAAGGTCATGATCTTTCACACCTCTCCTATGGTGAGGAACGCAGCAGGCTTCACAACACTCCGAGCACAGATAGTACCAGTGACTTCATATGTCTACATACGAGTCACATTCATGAGTCTACCTTGTCCCTTCAGTATGAGATAGGCTGGCACATATAGACTCACACGAGGATATGCAATTTTGGCCATGTTAGAGTAGAGATGTCATCAACCACACCTCCACGAGCCCCATACGAAGGGGTGGATATTTGACACACTAATCACACCAACTATGATGTATGCTATGATCGTTTGGACTCCCGGTCTCATAGCCACCTAATGGAGTGCGATTGAGAGGCCGCAAGTGCACATGAATTCAGGACTATTCCATGGGAAACAATCACTACCACATGACATCATCAGGGAAGAGATGGTTGCTCCTCCCATGGTGGTAGAGGCACTATTCCTGACTATATATTTCATTCAAAGGATGAGAAAGCTCTGAGCTAATAGACTCACATGCAAGGCATTTGAGACAGCGATATTGACTTCCGAGTCAAGGCATTAGAGAGCCTCGTATTCCCATGTCAAGACATGGTTTGACAGCTACACATTAGACACAGACAAGCTTTCGCCTTTCTAGTATGACCCAGATTCTCCCCACATACACCTCTCACGTAGTGAGAGGAACATTGTGCTCAGGCAAGATCTCTAGCAACTCTACACTAGTTGGACATGGTCAACTTCTGACTTAGGATCGAGATTGTCACACTACCGTGACCAATTCTTGGACTTTCTAGCATGTGTTCAAAGTCTCCACCAAGGGTGGACATACATACATACATACATACATAAATACATCCATACATACATACATACATACATACATACATACATACATACATACATACATACATACATACATACATACATACATACATACATACATACATACATACATGGATGCATGCATGTATGTATGTATGCATATATATGTATATACATACATATATGTATGTATATACATATATATGTATGTACATATATACATACACATATATGTATATACATACGTGTGTACGTACGAATGTATGTATGTATGTATGTATGTATCTCTCTCTCTCTCTCTCTCTCTCTCTCTCTCTCTCTCTCTCTCTCTCTCTCTCTCTCTCTCTCTCTCTCTCTCTCTCTCTCTCTCTCTCTCTCTCTCTCTCTCTCTCTCTCTCTCTCTCTCTCTCTCTCTCTCTCTCTCTCTCTCTCTCTCTCTCTCTCTCTCTCTCTCTCTCTCTCTCTCTCTCTCTCTCTCTCTCTCTCTATATATATATATATATATATATATACATATATACATATATAGACACGTACATACATATATATATGTGTGCGTGTGTATGTATGTATGTATGTATGTACTCTTGTATGTATGTATGTATGTATGTATGTATGTATGATGTATGTATGTATGTATGTATATACTCTTGTACATGTGCGTTTTGGAGCACTTATGTCCTTGTATACTCTCATTGCCTACTCTACTCACTGTGACAAAGACACTGGTCCATCAACAAAGTGCCTACCAACAGATGTTAGTGCATAAGGTAACCTTGACATCTTGAATAGTAGGAGAGGACTCTTGTTTGTTCATTGGGGCTAAAAGTTGTATGTTATCACCTTGTTTTGGACGGAGAAGCATTGTGTTCTCTTTTTTTCTCTCTTTCCTAAGCTTACCTTATAGAGTCGCGTGCGTGTGTGTGAAGTCTAAGTGAAATCTTATCTGTATATACCTTATATACCAGAATGAATTCATGCAAACCCCAAATTCACCCTCAAATGGAAGTGCAACTATAAGCCCTCAAATGGAAGTGCAATCATAAGCTTATAGTAATCAACCACAAGACTATATAGCATATCAGCTCCACTATGCATAGTATAGACTCAATACTATGGCATCCCCACTAACATCATCAATGCCCAATATTGGGTATAGAACTATGAATGAATAGATGCTCACACATGCATCCCAGAACGAACACACACCACACAAGAAGCTTTGCGAACTGAGTTTCTGTCACTTCCCAAAGTGATGGGCAAACTCGGCCATAGTGAATCCTAGCCCAAAAAGCAAACAAAAGATAGGAAGAATTACAAAAAATGCATAGTTGATAGCATGTACACACCTATCAACGGGTCATAACTCAGACGAAGAATCCACAAGTGAAAACTGCATGTCCGCTGATATGACAATCATATATACCATAATAAATCCAAAAAGACCCAAATTCACCCTCAAATGGAAGTGAAACTATAAGCTCATGGTAGTGAACCACAAGACTATATAGCATATCAGCTCCACTGCATAGTAT